>JAHLKI010000052.1:0-93593 GCA_025602905.1 Phlyctochytrium arcticum
GTAAGTATCGATTCCTTTTCTTTCTATCCATAGGAAAGACTCTTGCGCCTTCATTTGCGGCTTATTCGCTCCGAGGTCAATGCTACATATTGCTACTTGATGCTACACTTTTTGCAAAAAGTCGTGAAAATCCTGCAAAAGTAAAAATACAAGAGTAATAATACTTTTATAGGATTTTTCCTACTTTTTCTAATTGCTGAATATGAAGCTACGTTTGTGTGAGAGTAACAAGATTGACCTCGACGCGACAAAACGCAACGGGACCCCTATCAACCCGATACGGATCCTCACTTCTCATATTTATCTCGTTTTCTCTCATGGGTCTTGTCTGATTTGTCTGATGCGATTGGGTGCGGCCTTGAAATGTACCATACATGTACCATACATCAATTTGAAGCTTTTATATATCATGCAAGTCTTTTATATTCAAAATATTCTATTGTTCATCTAGCTGACATCTACCAAAGTGGAAATAGACATTGTAACATTTTCTGAGTATTGGAATACCATACGACAATTAGTTGAAGGTTGTTGGCCTGATTGATGGATCGTCGTAATCTCAACGATACTATCTGTACCAGCAAACGACAATGCTGCCGAATTAGATTCGTCCATACTTTGGTATGAGAAACCACCGCTAAAGAACTTGTTCTGGTAATCAGGTAGTGAGGGTAAATCCAATTCACCGACTGCAGACAAGTAGTTGCCTTTGATTTGAGAAATTAACAACGTCTCTGGGTTGGCCGGACCGTTGAGAAAACCCGTAGTACCATTCGGCGTAACGAGGTTACCGATTTGAATGAACCACTCTCGAAGACCTTTGGCACTTGAAATTTCATTTTTGTCGAGTGCAGGATTTGCTAGTACAGTAGGTCTTCATCTACGAAAGAGAAATCAAACGCTTTCAAACTTCGAACACCATTCATGTGAATACGGTAGGTTTGACGAGTGGAACCGTTACACGCCAATTCTTGAGATGAGAAACGTGTGTAGTCGTAGAACAATTCTTTTCCAGCTGCAATAGAACGCTGGACTGCAAGTTGGAATTCTGCGGGTGGCTGGAAAGTAGGGACCATTATACTATTTTGAGTGAATCTCACTTCGTCAACCGTTCCATTTAGAAATACGAGATTCGGATCACGCAATGTGAAGTAGTAATCTAACGTCTGATTCGGAAGTGCCCACACGTGCATCAAAGAGTTATTATCAGGGTGATGAAAGCCAATTGGAATATGAGTTGAACAACCTGCAACACTATTCGTAGCAAAAATGTCTTTAGCACCATACCCACTCAATGAGCGTAAAAAGGTCTTTTGAGTCTTTGGAAGATATTTATAGATGGTTTTCAGATATGTCGGATAATCATCAATCTTTTGCAACTCTTTAGAACCACAACAGACGCGTACTGATTGAATCAAACCCTCTAATCCGAGACTGGTATTCACAATAGTATTTCCAGAAACAGGAGAACCTTCTTTGAATATTTGGACTTGAAAATTTAACAAGAGATTCTGCAATTGTAGTGATCGACTAGCATCGTGCAAACTAATCCTTATAGGAGCGGCTTGACGATTTTTAGATGAGAAGACATCTTGCCCGATGGGATACCATTTATTAATTGATTTTAGGCGGGGGTTGCTGTAGGGCTGGGCATAGCGATTGGTCGAAACTAACCAATTAGAGGGAATTTTTTCACCCATTTTCTGGTATGATTGTTACTATTAGAAAAAATAAAAAAAAACGCTTATCCGAATACTTTATCCGAAAATTCCTCCAAAATCATCTTCTTCTTTTGAATACTGTGGAACTGGAGTTGCTTTTCGTGTAGCAACTGCTTTCTTTGGAATATTCGTCTTTTTAGTATTCACTTTTGAAGAACGTTCTGCTTTTTTACGTTCACGTTCCATTTTCTTTTGTTGCTTTTCTTGTCTCTTTTTCTCTTCCATTTCATTAACTAATCTGTAGGCCTCTTCAATTCGATTCCTTTCTTCTTGTATTCGTTTTTCTTCATTTCTTTTCGTTTGCATCTCTTTTAATTGTCGAGTTCTTTCTTTCTGTGCTTTAATCATATTCGCTGTTTGTTTCTTTTTCTTCACATATTCGACTTGAATTTCAGGCTGAGGAGAAGGTTCTTGTGCAGATTCTTGCTCAACGGGTTGTTCAATTTCTTGTTCAATGGGTTTTTCAGGCTCAATTTGTAGCTCAATTTCGTCATGGTCTGACATATCTTGTTATTATATTCTAGAAAAAAAAAATTGATTTGATTATTGGGCATCGGAAATGTCATCTGCTATTAAGAAACGAACAGTTAAGGGACTGTTCAACGCTAACTCTTCACCAGTTTGTGAATCGATTAGATGGAATTCTACCTTGTTAATTGTATCTTGACAAGGCAACCATTCCGAATCATTTGTAAACGTCACAACGTCCCCAAACGAATCGGGTGTAATAGTGGCGATAACGGTGCTCGCGGTATCATTGTAATCAGAAAGATATCTAACGCTAGGTACGTTGATATTCGATGTCAGTAGAATCGGGTATGAACCAGATAAATTGAAACTGTTTTTAAATGTGACAGTCTTTGCCATAGGCGATGCAGTTCGATTCGAATACCCAGAGACAGAATATGCGGTAGTTCCCTCCATACCTGGCAAAATTTGAAAGTCTTTGTCGACAGCTGTTATAGTAATCTTTCGAGTAATTTGGTTGTAACTTGACGAATATTCCTGGCTCCCTGCTGTAGTCATTGCAGCGGCAACAGCTCCAGGATAATTTCTAACATTGTAATTCCCATGAGGAATACTGGCTTTAATAGTGTCGGTATTCCCGTCCTCTTTGAAAGCGAATACGTTGTTGGTATTGTTGATCAAATCGTAATCTTGAATAAAACTCACTGACAATATTTTCACAAATGAAACGTTACGCTTCTCTATATTGAACGAGCGACGCTTTAGAGAACAATAGGTCCACTCATTGATGGTCATGATGGCGTTTGTTCTCTGGTATATACCAGAGTCTTAGAGGGGTCTGGGGCACCACCAAGTGTCGCCTTTGAAACGCCCCTGGCCCAGTCACCCCAGACCCTTGTTTCCATGGAGAATGGGGGTATTTCTTTTGTTTTTTCGTAGATCAAATTGCATTTTCTCCAGATCCCACGCTTTTTCCTACGAGCTGAAATTTTTTAAGACATTCGGAAAATCGGTCATTTTTTTCTCTTGCATCCCATATGATTTTCCTTGGGTGGTCAGCATCATAGTGTGCTCAAATAATTTTCAAACGGCGTGGGATTTTCTCAGCTGAGTCCGGAGCAGAGTTCCTCAAATTTTGCTTACGTAAGCACGGTCCACCTCACTGCCACCGTTTTTGCTCGTGCCTTTTGCGATGAATCTTCACGGTGCCGGTCCCGTTCAATGTTGGTGCGTTGTGAGCGATCCTTGATATCATACCTCACTTTCCTTTCCCGCTGGTCGTTGTCTGTTATCCTGTAAGGATTCCATCGCGTCCTTTAATATCCACTTGGGCGATAATACAACTTGTCTGTTATGTAAGTATTCCATCGCGTCCTTCAATATCCACTTGCGCGAAGGTCTGACCAATACAACTTTTTTAGGTACTTTACCATAGAGTGACCCACAGTGCTACTTGTACCTTCCAAGAATAAAATTCTGATTGAAACTACTTCTATATTACATGAGTTCTACTAGTCATCCCCGAACAGTTCGATGAAACTCTCTTTTGTGCTGGCAGTGCGTACAAACTGTTCCATCCTAACGTCCGTCTGACCTGCTAGTCGTTTTAATCGCTCTAGCTCTTTGACAATTTCGGGACTTGGTTTGAAGTATTCTATGTCGGCAGCAGTCAGCGGCTGTAATATTCGAGTCGCCATGGGTCCTTCCAGTGTCGTTCCCCGTGACCAACCAACGTACATAGAGGCGCGCTGCGGACTTTTCCGAAGTGGTGTCAGTAGCGGTGCTAATACGACGCCAGGTACGGTAAGTCCTTGGATTTTGTCGACAGTCAAAGAAAACGCTAACACAAAAGGCAGCTGGGTGATGCGAATCTTGAAACTGCGGTGGGGTAGCTTCACTTGCACTGCACTGGTTGCTTGAAACGGACGGATCCCCACTACGCCGCGCGGTAGACCTGGTTGTAGTTGAACATTTTCGTGATTTTTCAGCGCCACGAAAACTATGTCCGGCAATTTGTCGGAGATCAAAAGGCGTGTTCCGTTACCAAGTGTCGACTCTGTCAATGTGCCCGCATCGTTTAACTGAATTTTTACTACCGTACCGAGCGCTCCATTCAGCAATTTTCTTCTGTTATCCACGTTCTTAGTGATTTGCACCGGAGCTCCAACACACAGATCCAGCGTCATGGCCAATGAACCTGTTGATGTATCTGGCAACTTTCGCAAACTCCACCTCTCTTCTGCCGTCACATTTCCTTTTCGCGTTGCTTTTACGACAGCGCTGAATCGATACACGACCTCCTGCCGTCCGAGCGCGAATTTCTCTATGCAACCCCTGTTAAATGCAACGCGATGGAAGTTGGCTGTTGTAAGAATTGGTCGAAAAAGCTCCGTATCATTCACAATTGGTCGTTCTCCTGGCGTCAACACTTGTCCGTTAAGCAGTGCTATGTCGTCCTTGCTTAAGTGACCGGTTCGCATGTTGGTCATCAGTTTCGCATACGGAGTTTGTGCGCCTTGTCGCATGTTCCGGGTCAAAAAGAAGACATTACGAATTCCGTGATATATTCGATGGCCCGTTGCTATTCTGGCTGCATCCGAAGCCTTCAATCGGGTGTATAGTTTAGTTCCTGACCATGCTGATAACTGGTACCAATCCCCACAGATAAGTATCGACACTCCACCCATCTCCAAGTGCGGTTTATCCATCACCATCTTCAGGGTTTCTTCTAGCAACGCGACATACTGCTTACTGAGAAGTGTTGTCTCATCAACAATCAGTAATTTCAAAGGTGCAAATCGGAGTATTTCGGTAGGAGTGACTCGTGTGCGACGTGTACATATGGTAGTCCAGTTAAACATTTTGTGTAGATGTACTCCCCCCGCGTTTGCGCCTGCCATCCCTGTCGGTGCAGTTGTCATCACTGCATCAGGCCGCCCCCAGCTTCTTGCCAAGTGAAGAAGTGCTTTGAGAATAAAGCTTTTGCCGGTACCTGCCTGCCCCCACATAGATGCTGTCACACGACATGAACTGCCGTTGGTCCCTCTCGATTTGCTTAGAGACACATCATCTTCTGCTGCAAATGCGAATATCAAGCCTGCCGCAAACAGAACGAAGATACGGTGCTGCTCTTTGGTCAATCCGAAATGTTGCGATACTTGTGCAATGGTTGGGAATTCGTCCACCTGTGCGTTGGGCGAGTTTGCATGCGCCTCTCTCCATTCCGAATCTCCCAAGCAGCATTCATAGTGTTCAATTTGAGTCGCCATCGTTGGAAACAGTGCATAAATTCGTGCCCGTCGGTCAGGCATGGCGTTCTCCGTAGTGACGGGATGTTCCACCTCGTTGGCCGCTGCATCAAATTCGTGAAGATTGCTGACATGCCCGATCTCTGTTTGCCACGTCGGTACCGATCCCAATGTTGTAGCGAACGCCATGGCTTCTTGAGTGCAAGGCACGTCCCTCAAATCCGTCATGGGTTCCTCGTCGTCCTCTGGGTAAAAATCTTCGTAACTCGCCTCACTGGACGTGTCCGATGTCTCCGAGACGCTGTCATCCCCATCCATGCATTCCGTTTCGTCTGATGTCCTCAATATCACGGGAAGTTCGGGATGGTTTTCGCGCAATTCGGCCTCTCTGTTGCGACGCCCCTGCTCCGCTGCACGTCTTTTACCGAGGTAGTGGTCCTCCGTGTTGCGCAGGAATCGTCCTAGCGCTAAAAAGTTGGCGGAACCGTCGTCAAGTGCCGTATAGTCGTAAAATGATTGTTCCCAGCTGCTGGAAGTCTTCAAACACGCTAGCGTCCGATACGGTTTGAAGAGAAACAGAAGTATTTGGAACGTGCGCTCACGTTCGGTCTCGGTCACATCATCCCTTGTCAAATCAGCTATTCGCTTCGTAACTACATTGACAAACACCGTCTTCTTGCGCTTCTCCAATCGGTGCGATCTCCGTTGTGGGTGCCCTTGTATGAACTCGTGCGTTCCTGCCACGTTCTTGGTCTTACGTTTCATGTACTCGGCAGTGAAGGAGTATAGACACATACTCTCAAAGTCGTTGGATGCAGGTCGGCCCAAGTAGTCGCTCCCTTTGTTGACGGCTATCAATTTCTTCGCGGGGCCTATACTGTTATCTCCCATGCTTTCTTCTTCACCGATGCCCGCATCTTCATCGTCCGCGCCATCAGCTCCCCGCCCAAAGACCACATCTACTTCTCCCTCAAGTGTCATTGCGTTAATGATCGATTTTATGTACAGGTTTTCAACATCGTGCGACTCGTAGAATGCCGACTTCCGGAGAAGATAGAGCGCTGCCATCGTGGACGTCACTTCCATCTTGCCGGTCAATTCCGTGACCTGCCGTTTCATTCGACGAAACCCTTTGGTCCATGCAGGAGTCTCTTCACCATCCACGGAGTTGTTCTCCCGTTGCTGACTTTTGCGATGCGCAGATAAGTAGATTGTGTGAATCTTTTCGAATTGAACTTGTGGTTTATACGTGTATTTAAGGACATACTGCTTGATATCGGCCGCTTCCCCTCCCAGCAACAGGCGTATGTCGTGGTTAAAACGAAACGTGCCGGCAAACAATGGATTGTAGTTGTTCAAATACAGCGACCCATTCTGGCGTTGAAATGAGACTGTCATGGCTGAAACTTGCGTGCTGGCAACTGGGTTCTCTGGTTTCAAGAACCGACAATAGGTACCACTGGGGGTGCGGACACTCTTTTTGTAGCAACTCCGAGCGTGTTTCCACGAATGCTCTTGATACGCGAACAGACTCTTCTCAAAGTTGAGTACATCTTTTGCACATCGTGGTTCAATAATAGACTCTAATGGAACAGGATCCCAAGTGCAGTTTGCATAATCAACATCCGTCTGTGTCCACAGATCCACGCTCAAAATGCCGCTCCGTGTCGCAAAATATTCAGCAGAGTTGCTTGCTACATCGCTATCCGACATACTTTCCCCGCACCCGACACATATTGCTGATACCGGTGCCGACCAGTTCGCACGCGCCCGACGATATGCTCGTAGTGGAATTGGTTGGAACTCGAGCGGTGACGTGCATGAAGGACAGAAAGGATGTAGTGGAATCGGTGATGTGCTGCTGACCACAGATGCGGCATAATCCGCTATTTGCTGAAGGCTTATTGATGCTGTTGGGCCGCTGGCTAGTGCCATGTATCGCTGCGTCGTTGAGGGAAGATTATATACCCATAGTAAGAAATGGGCATGAAGATTTCCAGACCCTTGCGTCTCCACTGCTCCCGAAAACGCCTTTATCACCCCTAAAGCCCCTCCGCCTCGTTTCGGCTGTTGCTTCGCAGTATCCCATCCCAGGAATTCAGAAATAATGACATCAATGACGCGTTCGAAGTGCCTTGCGACCGCCATTGGGTTCTTGCCAACCTCCGCCTTCCGTTCCTCTCGTGACATTGCTTTAATGCGCTTATTGATTCCCGACACCGTCCCTGTCTGCACCTTCGTACTGGCTATACTGCACAACCCGAAAAGAATTCATTGAGTCAGGTGTGACGGTGAAGAAAATGTTCGGTAGACCCAGCGTATTCGTGTACGCGTTCAAACTGATTCATGGCGGCGACTCGCTCTTCATTAGAACCCCAGTACGAACTCATGCCAGCCTGAACACCATTCTGCAACGCCAAAACTCCTGCGCCCACGGGTGCTACATTTGCCACCGGCAAGGAGCGCCTGGCAGCTTCCGTCCTCGCTGCTTCCCGTTCGGCGTAGCGTTGGATTTCCTCCACCGTAACTGTAGCTGCTAATTCGGCCGTTTTGGGCGACAAACGACATCGGAGATATACTGACGATCGAGCTCGCGTCCTTGCCGCAATGTTGAATGCCATCAATATGAATGCTGGATGCTTGGCAAATCGCTGCTTGGGAAGCCTGAGTACATAGGCTATCCATTCTTCGAGGGATATCGGATTCTTTCGTCTTTCACTTGGTCCTCCTCGACCGTATGACAGAAGTTCCGGGATCCGCAAGTACCAGGATTCGGGGTCGTCGTCTGATACAAACGTTGTTGACCTTTTCATGAGTACACGGTTGGGGTCCTGATGATCCACAAGGAGCTGAATTACTCGTTTTACTTGGGTTCCATTGCTTTCGTCCGTTCGACTTTAGGATGATAAGTGATGTTTCGCTTTCCATTTGGACTTCCGCGCTCACGTAGTTTTCACTTTCAGGTGTTGAAGGCACGCGATGAGTACTGGTAGACGCTTGTAGAGTTGCTGATATCTCAGCGTACTCCGGGTCGTCTTTCGAAATATTGGTGATGATGGTGGCTTCCTCAAAGACCTTATCCGGTAAGGAGCTGTCGACCGTGATGTGCTCGTATATTCTGTTGTGCTCTTTATAGAATGATAGGAGAGAGTATATGGTCTCCCGATCACCGCGATACTCCTTTGCGACACGGATCGACTCTTCCTTGGTGAACGCACCAACAGTCGTAACGAATATGTCTCCGGTCGGTGCCATATCTCTGGGAAGAAGAAGTGCTGGGGGTGCAGGATCGGCCAACATTGCATACGAGTGTCCTTTCAATCTATTAAAACTTCCTCCGTAAACGACTGCAATGTAATGCGCGCACTGCGCAGGGGCCGCCATGCTGAAATCAACCATTGTCGCTCGCTCGAAGAGTTCCTCCGGCAGGGATCCCACAAAGTTCCCATTCGCAATGGCAAAGCGTGGTGGTGTTTCCGCTGGACGCTGTAAAGATTCCAGGCACGGGTGGCAGAAGTGCATCTTCATATCGGACGTTCCTGCGGATCCATTGGAGGAGAAACCGCTGCGTGATAGCATAATTCCTGTGAACCGCGTGTCTAAATCGCTGACATCATATTCATCTGCGAGTCGTTGTGGGACATCTTCCGGGCAGCGTAGTCGAGAACGCATCGCACTGATTGGAACATGTGGTGACTGCAGTGATATCTTCGTGATATGCGACTGAGTGGCCAGTGCCCCGCAAACTGCGCATACTTCTTCATACATATTGGCATCCGACATCGCCGCCTTTGTGTCTTTGTACACCCTCTTCAAGGTTTCTGATGTTATTGGGCCGAGGATGGGGTTATCCTCCATTGTCGCCAGTTCATCGGGGGTGTAAAATTGGGGTGCATGGTTCTTACGTTGCCTTTGTCGCGCCTGATTTCGATGCAGACGATGCCGCGCACATTCCTCTTCTGAAGGACGCGAACTAACATCATACTCATTTAGCTGCTATGATGTGGATCTTGCTTACATGTACTACACTCACATTGGATTGTTCCTTTGCGCGCGTGCCTTGGGCTTCCGCGGCATTCTGCTTAACCGATTTACTTATTGTTTATTACGTTGTCTTCACTGTATCGTCCTTGCAATAACAGCTACTTATGTCAATTGTATCAATTATGGGGCCTTTCTGTACCTCTTCCAATCTTACAGTACTCCACAAGGGCATTCATATTTATATTCCTCTTATATATTCGATCTTATTCATGTTCTCTGGTGTTCCAGCTCGTACCTGCCATTTTTTTAAGGTTTATCTTACCATATTTTGCTGCTTGTTACTTGTTTGCTTCATTATTTGTGACGAAAAACAACCTTAATTTGCATCCGTGGCTCTTGCCGTAAATAGTCACTTTCGTTTCAATTAAGATCAGTCGACAATGTAACCTTTGCAAAACTTGCATTTCCCCTCCTGCCTACAATGGGACCATTGGCCGAAGGCTGTAATGGCCTCTATCTTATGAGGATCCGCTCCATTCCAGACCGTTCTGTGCTGTTTGTTCATGTTTGTGCTCACATGTCCTCCCCAATAATAGATTGGACATAGCGACCTTGGCCAAACATTGCATTTCCCTTCTTACCCATTGGGCTTTGTAGGTCGTTCAAACCGATTCTGCTATCTCCGCCCCTCTCCCTCTCTCACTACATAAAGAGCGCCATTCCAAACTCCCTTCTCCCTCTTCCATACCGTCAACGCCATCATAATGCTCATCATCACTTCAATCGTCAAAGTCGTCGAGCTTACTCCGTTGGACAAGTACAAGTTCGATGTCCAACTCGTGGTCCCCATCGTAGGTGGCGACATACTCCATCTCCCCGCATCCGTGTGGGTTAAGCAAAACCGTATCGAAGAACCTGTCCTCGATGCCTGCTACTTCTGTGTTGCCGCGGTCCTCGATCCCACAACTGACGAATTACAAATCTATACTCTCCACCGCCTCCACGACGATGCTGAACCTTTCCCTGCACAAGTTTGTTGCACCGGACTCGTACACTCCACGCAGAAGGAGTCCGCTAAGGTGTTATTCCGCGTCTATCGAAACAACGTTGAGTCCTTCAGGCCCGTCACAGTTACCCATCCCGGAGGTTGGGGACCAAGAGCCAATGTTCTCCGCCAAAATACCGTTGTCGAGGTGGTCGGTGAGCTGATTTCTCTCGGGGAAATCGCCTTCACCAACTTTTACACTAACGGCGGCACCGGAAAGCTGCCCTCAACCTCAACCACCGCTGTTTCCTCTAAAGCTGCGAACATTTGGGGCCGGAAGCCTACCGGGCCGGTTGCAACCGCAACCTCTTCCACCTCTCTCTCTTCGCCAAGTTCGTCGTCCTCTGGAGTTGCCACCCCCCCATCGCGCACCATCTTCTTGGTTCAATCGGAGCCCCAACCAGTCATAGACCCCTTACCCCCAGCCCCGAAGTCAACCCTAACTGCCAGCGGCAAACGGCGTGGTCGGCCTCCCAAGTCCAAAGTTGCTGCTGTTGCCGACGTTTACGATACCCCGGATACCCCGCCTGCCAAGGCTCGAAAGCTTTACGACAGTTTCTCCATGGCTAGGAGCTCCAATAACCCGTTGCCTGTCGTGCAGCTCGATCATGAATCAGACGACGACGACGACGACGCCCCTCTCTCAACCCACAACCGCCTGCGCAATTATTATGATTAGCCTCCTTACTTCGACAGTGCCATTCTTCATCGTTTTATAACTTTCCTTGCTTCAAGTTTGTATTACTTGTTATGACGTTTTTCTGGACAATTTGTTCGTTCATGTCTGTTCGTTTATTTTCGCTAATATGATAACTTCCTCGTACACTCCATTCCCCCGTTAGCATTGCATTAACCATCATATACCAGAGCTAATCCCCGCAGCGCAGCCCGGGGCCCTTATTATCATATGACACAATCGTTCCAAAATGTTGAAGTTAACATCCATATCCTCTAGTACAAGTGCTCAAAAACACTAAAATGATGTGTTAACACATGTTAACCTTACATTCTTGCACAATGTAAAATGTTGAAGTTAACATCCATATCAACTAGTGGAGGTGCTCAGAAATGGCAAAATCATGTGTTAACACATCTCAACATGACATTCTTGCAACAGTATAGAAATGTTGGAAATATTTCTGACTTTTTGAAGAGGGGGGATAAATTGATATTGTTGCTCATCTTGATAATCCCCTGCTGGAGATCAATGATAATACCCCCTGCTGGAGATCAATGATAATAGCCCCTGCTGGAGATCATCAAGATGTTGAATATTATCACTTTTGCCCCCTGCACCAAAAGGTACATATTTCAAAAAGACACTTTGAGCACATTTAAAAAGCGATAACCGTTTTCTGTGTATGCATATACAGAAAATGCCGCCCATTGACACAACACCTTACGAAGTACAGTTTGACACCCATGGACAACCGATTGTTCCAAAAAATTGTATACTTTGTAAGGATTATACTGGATCAAATCAAACTTGCCAAGTTGTCATCCCGTTCATGGAAACTCGTGTGCGTTGTCTTCCTTGCTGGATGCAGTGCAAAGAGTCAAGAATTGTTCATTTCAAGTTGCAGCCTGACGCCATTGACTCCAACTGATTACTCACCGGAAATATTGAGCAACCGATGGCAAATTCGGCTCTTGCCTACCTTGCCACTGTTTCTCTGCAATAGTGTGAGCCATTGCAGACGCTTGTTTCGGATTTGTTACTGTTGTTTCCATTCCACCTTTTTCTTTGTATGTCAAATTCCCTTTATCGAACTTCTCCAGAATTTCATCTACGATGTCCTTCTTGAAAAATTCCTCCTCGACTTCCGATGCCACTAAATTATGTTGCTTGTAAAATTCATCGATTGTCCTTTAAAAAGAACGCAAACTTCTTTTTCCATGTTTTCAAACGAATGCGCTCTACATCATTGCATAGAGTTATTCATTTTTTCACCAATGGAGCGGTGCTGTGGAGCGTCTTCTCATTTCTCATCCATTTCCGACCACGCAACATCGACTTCAGTAATATGCAAAAGCGGCATTGTCGTATCCTAATGTCAGAATTGCAGAATACTGAAGTCGATGCAAAATGGAAAAAGGGGAGAATTGAGACGGTACTTGCTACAGACTGATGGAGCGCTTCAAGAGACAAAAAAATTGTGTTTGAAGATGTAGAGCGCATAAGGTGGAAATCTGCCACATTTTGGTGCAACTTTGGGAATTTCTGCGAAGTCCATCAGAATTGGAAAATTTCGGGGGTAAAATTGATGATAATGAGAGTCTTGATAATCTGGAGATCAATGATCATACCCCTGCTGAAAAAGTTGTGAATATGTTTTTGGATACAGTTATATTCAGCAGATTTCCATTGAATTCCAAGAATGCACTCTACATGAAAAAAATGGCTTCTGAAGTTATACCGTATTGGAGAGGTGCTGTGGAGCGTCTTTTCATTTCCCCCTTCCATTTCCATCAACGCAACATCGACTTCGTCATTGTGCAAAAGCGGCATTGTCGTATCCTAATGTCAGTTTTGCACAATGACGAAGTCGATGAAATTTGGCATTCAACAGATAATTTGGTAGTTTGCTTCTACACCCAATGTAGAGGTACAATATCCAGAAAAGCCGAGAATGAATGATGGAGAATGTATAAGGAGGAAATGTGGGAAGTTTGGTACTATATCCAAACTTCAGTGAAATTTGGGCAATTTTGGCCAAGTCCATAAAATCTAGAAAAATTTGTGAGTTTTGAAGGAGGGGGAAAAACTGATGATCCTGCAGATCTTGATACTCCTGATGATCTTGGTCTTGATAGATGGGCTGAAGATGCTACAATTTAGGGAATTTCTGCAAAGTCCATAAAAACCTAGAAACAATTTGTGAGTTTTGAAGAAGGGGGTAAAACTGATGATCTTGATCCTCTTGATGATCTCCAGATGGGAGTAAGGTCGGGTAATCCGAACGGATTGTTTTATGTTTTTGTGATTGGAATTGGAATTCCCGTAGTGCCGAAGGCAGCGGCTTCAGTCGATGAATTGTGGAGCGAGATGATTCGGTTTGTGAATGTTGACCCGATTGTTGGATTATGGAGAGGATTATTTTTAATCCTGTGTAAACCAGGGATTATCTTGTGGTATGCTGTGTAACGGGAATGTCGAAAAATGGGTGTTTTTGAGAGCCTAAAGATGCCAAAAAGCCCTAATCATAGTAAACCATGGTTTATTCCTTATTAATGTAAAACCCCCCTGTGACAGTGCGTTGTTCATAAACCAACGGTTTATGAACAACGCACTGTCACAAGGTTTCCCGTCAATGAAGGCGCCGCCTTGGTGACTGAGGAGGAACTCAGGCGTACAGTCCTCGTTGTCGTAAATGGTGATCCGCTGTTTTCCCAACTTCCGTATCGACAGTAAGTCTCTCGAGTTTCGCATTCTCGGAAATTTCAGTGCTTTGAAGTCTTGGATTTTCCAATCCGGCTCATTTGCAAGCATTCTATCAACTCGTCGCTTGGTCCCAATATCAGGGAACAGGAACGTCATTGCGTCGGTGCGAATTTGTATCAACTCGGTCAAGGAATCCCATTCTTGTACCTTTCTCCACATATCATAGAGTCTGACATATGTGTACTGAACAATCTTTGCGTTGATCGGGCGATTATCGGTGGTACGTTGTGTTTCAAGTCTTGCGTGAATGGTATAGCCTCCAGCACGCTCGTTATGCGTTACACGCACGATTCCACACTTTTTTTTTTCTTGGTAAAATTGCAAAGCAGACCAGTAGAGATAGCTCATCATTTCCTTGTCATGAGTGGTGCAGGTCGCAGTATCGTGAAAGTTGCGTTTGGTACCTAAGCATCCAATGGTACATACTGCAATGATCTTGTACAGCTTCTTTAGTGCTTGGTCCTTTGATGAGGAACTCTCCTGTAGTTTCGTTAAGAAGGGTTGAAAGAAATCCTTGGGTAGCGCCTTGTTTTTCGCTCGTAATCGGTGTGTGATTCTGAAGGGATATTTGTATTTTCTCGCAACTTTGACAACCTCAATGTCGTAAAATCCGTTTCCGTGCCAGAATGGTTTGACGCGGTTGTTGTCCTCAGCGCTGGGCACGCAATAGAAGAACGACGGCTCGTCATCTGCTATTTTCTTGGTACATTCCATTTCCTCTTCTGATATGACCCACTCCTCAATCTCGTCTCCGGTTGAAAAAATGGGGAAACGTGACGGCATATGAAACATATTGCTTGGGTAATTGTTGTTGATATCAATCGTTGTCATCAACAATGGATCAAGTTCCCCTGCGTGTTGCTTTCCAGTTGGAAGCAAAAGTCGATCGGTAGGATTATGGCCGTCCGCCCAGACTCCCATCAAAACACAGCCAGGTTCGGAACACTCGCAAATTTTTGTGGGGCAATGTTGACTTGACTGCGAAGGAAATGACCGCCCCCAATGATCGAACGTAAATGATCAGTATATTGACTCTCTTCGATAGTGCCCAGAACTTTCTTCATAAACTTCATACCGAGGGAAGTAAGGCTCTGGCCGGTATAAGGAATGTCCAATAAGTTTGCAGCTTGGGACGCTTCCGCAACTTGTTCGCAAAATTTGACAATGATGAACTCGTTTCTGATTGTCCGAATTCCGTCTCCGCTTAAGTCAACCATTGGATGCACTCCAGTCTCATCCAACATGATTCTGTAGTACCCCTCTAAGTTATCGTCTTCGGTACTAATGACGATCCCTTTGCTTTTGCCGCGGATCAAATTCCGAAATTCTTCTTCCTCAGTATCGATCCCAATTATTTCGCCTTCCGCCTTTTGTCTGCCTGAGCCAAATTTGCCGTCGGGTTGGTTGGTAAGCGACGCTCTGACGGATCTATCAAGGATTGGAAAGACGTGTTCATCCTTGATCCAAAACATAAGTGTCTCTGTGATTTTCTCAATGCTTCGTTTCTTCTCAGGGTCTTCCACCTCATCCTTGACACGGTATTCGATGACCTTGCGGTTCCACCCGTCGTATGCATAGAGATTGAATTTGAAAGCCTTGCAAAAGTCGAGTACCATTTCAGCCGAAACGCCTTCACTTGGGGAATCCATTTTGAACCAATTCGCCATAGTGAGAATATTTCTTGGGTAGCCCCGTTTCCAGCCTCTGAATTGCCCCGCTTTGTTCTTGATTTTGTTGGCCAAAGCGCTGCCAAAGTCGACGAGGTACTGTAGTACACAGACATTCTGCAAGGTGATGGTTTCGCACAAGGAATAATGAACAGTTTCTTCTTTTGACTTGCGCATACGGACCGTCCTTGCGTGGTCAAGTTGTTCGGGTGAGATTTCGATAATATGGAGATCATGGTGGCCAACAACTTCGTGAAGCTTGCCCTCGGAGTCTGCTAACAGGTTCTGTTCGCCTGCATCCACCTTGCGAGCCCATTCCTCCATTTCGGCGGTGACATAAGCTTGAGCCTCGTCACGTGAAGCAAACAGTTTCCTGTATGGTCCTATAAGACCGGTTCTTCCAGTTCGATACTCTTCAGGTGCGTTCTTGGGGCCAAAGAGGTACTCGATCTTGAAACTGATTTGGAAGAGTCTCGGCACAGACAGTGGCGGATAAGTCGTCGGTTGGTTGTTACGAGAATCGATACGAACGTCGTGCAGCACCATGTTTTTCGTGATGGCGTGCGGCATATTTTCGTAAGACTTTTCTGATAGTGACAAGGTTCGTATGGCGTAACTTTTTACTGAACTGCTGTCTGACTGTCTTCACGCCGTTGCCTGTTTCGTAGGACCATACTGCGTCGAACACCGTAGTCGTTTTGGCCAACTTTTGAGTCTTCTTCTTGGTCATCTTGTTGTGTGCTCTTTTTTTGAAGATGTAGGACAGAAAAAATTTCTGTGTCGGGGTTCGGTCTTGTTGCCTCTATTTATATGAAGTGAGTAGATGCAGTTCTTTATTGATAACCTGCTGCGCACGGGAAACCTATAAAAGAGCCCTGCCTGTGTCTTCCCCTGGGGTTCTTCACCGAAGACCTCAGTCTCGACCTTGCCCAGGACGAAAGGAAGATGAAGTATAGCCTGTCACACTTGTACAAATGTCTGCGATCAAAAGAAGATGCAGGAAGCACCAACAGTGGACCTTGGATTTTTGCAGAGTTACCTTTCGAGATCCTCCTTCAGATCATTTCCCACTGTGACATTCGTACGAAGACGGAGATCGGAGAAAGGAGTTAGAGATTCTCTGAAATCGTCAAACGCGGCACGTCTGAGCAAGAAACATTGGCAGTGTCTTTGCTTCGCGAACGACACGACTTCAGAAGGAGTGTGATCAACGAGTACATATACGGGGTTGACAAAATTATGGCTGATATGCTTTCAAAGATTGCCAATAAGATTCGTGCTCAACAAGAACAGTACACCCGCGAAACTGGCCGGTATCTCGATACTTTGACACTGACAAGCAAAGAAGATTGCCGCCATCCCGACCCCGATCGTAAAAAGCGAAATTGCTATTGTGGCAATTGCGGGATGTTTCGTTTATTCCACTTGGAAGATTACGACCAGCACAACACGGCGGACACCCGTTGCAAATGTCAGCGATGCGATATTCGAAGAAATTTGGGAATGCACGATAATCATATCGAATATGTTGTACGCGATCTTGCCCTCATTGTACACGAGCAGTATGTTTTCAGAACTTGCCGACCAACTTGCCAACTCGGGATCGAGGCTAGAACGTTTTTGCAATTGTAATACATAGTCTTTGTAACCTTTTTAACGAATAAACAAAAGAACTCTATAAAAGCAGCCCCTCTGATAGGTCATTGAGGAGTGAGGCAAGATTGACTGCTGTTTCGAAACTGAGGTCTTCGGTGAAGACCCCGGGGGGAAGACATAGGCAGCCCGTGCGCAGCAGGTTATTGATAAGGATCACTTCATATAAATAGAGGCTGACCCTCTCCCCCCGGACTCCTCGAGAAGTCCTTTTCTCAACACAATGGAGGCTACTATCACCAACAACACCGACAACACCACCACCACCACCACCACTGGCAGCAAGGTCTTTTGCAAGGTCTGTACCAAAAACGGGATCGCGCCCACCCAGGCATTGTTCCATCAAAGAAACAATTCAAAAAGATGTCCATATCGGAAGATAGGTTGGTACAGATTTTCGTTTTCGAAAGCTTCAGGCTTGGTCTAATATATGGCACTTGTAGGACCAGCACGTCTTCAAGATCCTGCATCCACGACAGACGCGATGGATGTTGACTCCGACCCAGAGTCAACGTGGGTTGACGACGCGTGCGAAGCGGAGGACGAGGACGAGGACGAGACCCAACGAATGGACGAGGACGGGGACGATCTCCTTTTGCATTATTTGAAACAAAAGGCCAAACCTTGTAGTGCAACGGCGGACGAGACTCAACCGGTGGACGACTTTCCCATCCTGCTAGACCAAGCTATGGAAATGCAATCCCCAAAGCTGGAAGACCTCAATGAATTGACTGCCGCAATGCTGAAGTCTCGTGAAAAACATCATATATTGCGGGTGTTGCTTCTCTCATTGATCACAAACAAAATCAACAGTTTCCAAGACCACATTCGGGAGTGGTTCCAACCGCCGCCGCCGTACGAAGCTGCCCAAGAAGCCGAGGTTGAACGCCAACACGAATCCGAAGCCGAGGATGAACAAGAAGACTCCGAAGCCGAGGATGAATACCAAGAACACTCCGAAGCCGAAGCCGAAATTGAACAGCAAGAACACTCCGAAGCCGAGGTTGAACAGCAAGACGAATCCGAAGACTCCGAAGCCGAGGTTGAACAGCAAGAAGCGGAGCAAGCTCCGAAGGCAAAAATCACCCAAAGCAAGTCAACCCCAGAAGCTGAGGTGGCCGAACAAGAGTCTGAAGTGGAGTCAGACTACACCCTACCGCCGAAGAAGAGGGTTAGACGAACCAACACGAAGCGAACACCCCATCAAACATTACTGGACAGAATGGGGTACAACAGCGAACTTGATCTTTACCTTCCGTGGCAATGTGGCTGGACTGAGGGGGGGTCTCCGCACCGTCGAACCGATAATGCTGATATAGACTTGATGCTGCGCTACGTTGCCCCAGCAGTCGTAGGTCCGAATGTCGGCTTTCAAGAACATGTTCGGTACATCCTACGTGGTCGTCATATCGAACAGCGCACAAAAGAGCAAAGCCTTACAGAAAACAAGCGCGACAGAGAGTATCTTTCCCAGCAAAAATTCACCAGCTCCCCCGAAAAAGCCCTCAAAAATTTCAATACGAAGTGTATGAACGCCTGGAAATGCGTCAGGTTGATGGGTAGGGGAATATTAGTGTCTAATGACCATATCACCAAGGCCGGCGGAAATATTTACAACAAAATGACTCAAGTCCAACTCAGAAAAGTGGCAGCTTTACTGAAGGAAAAGGAGCTACCCACTTCAAGATATGACACAGAGGTGGAAGATTTTGTGAAGGAACATTTTATGGATTAGTTCTCTATTATAATACTATGTAACATAGTCGTCTTCAAACTTTTTGTGAAATCGCTTTTTGTCAATATAAACAAACGAGTATCTCTCTTTGGTGTTGTTAATGAAGAACTCGGTCAATGCTTTCTTTCTGAAGGTCACAGTAGCAAGCTTACTTGCAAGGATTTCAAATGTCTCAGGGTCCCAGTTGAAGATACACCATTGAGTGCTATTAGTGAACTGAATCCCATCCAACTGTCGACGGTCTTGAAAAACGCACAGCAGATTCAGTGAGTAATGACGACCAGTCGTGTAGATTTTGTTTAGAGTCTTACGGAGCTCTTTACCTTTGGCTATATTGCCACAGTCGTCAAGCACCAGTAAAAGATTCTTCTTAGGATCTTGTTCGGCTCTCATCATTTGAATGTCCAAAATGTTCTGAAGCGACTCATTATCAATGTTGTCTCCGAAACTTATATTCTCGTACTTAACTAGTGACCTGGGTGCTTCATCAAAGAACACAGTGGGACTTACCCATATAATGTGATCCATTACTTTATGGTACACACTGTGTATAAGTCCCGCGATGAGAGACGTCTTGCCCGACTCCCGTGCGGCTAACCAGGACCAGCAAAATTCTTGCTTACGTGTCCCAGAGGGTAACGGAGAAGGAACTCTCCGATCTTGCTTGAGTTTCTTAGCCTTTACAATGTAAGGTTCAATGAGCACCATTTCCTTTATTTTTCTTTCTTAACCATATAGATATCAATACAAATTTTTACTGGCACAAATGGTGTATCACGAATTGTATGCTAGCTCTGACTGTGGGAATCTAATCGGGAGGCTAAGTGAACCGGAATGGTTTGTCGGACAATAGTTGATCGCTTGAAAATTTTACGTATGAGTATCCCTATGTCCTTCCATAGCGTCAACTCAAGTAACAACACGATATTATTTTCCGACAAGGAAGACGACTCTGCTACCAAGAAGGCCATTTTACCTCCAAGCGACTATAGTATCACCAATATAGAGGAAGAGTTGGGGGCAGCTCAGGCAACCAAAATTATTCTGTCTCATACGATATTGACAGAAAGCAGATAACTGTTACTGCAGCTCAGCCGTTTCGTATTCTCAGTATCGCGGATGGTTCTTCAGCCTCCTGGCTCGGTATTGGGAGATATTCGATGCCTGGTTTGGCAACGAGTGTCACCTTTCCCAATCTTGCGGATTTTTCCATAGGGACGAGTATTTTACTGGTCAGTCGTGCTTTGCCCGCTAAAAATACAACCTGGTTGGGGAATCCTTCAGTCAAAGTCATTGGTCATATCGACTGCCCCGCTCCTGGTAGTGTACTTGAATGGGAGAACAACGGCAGTTGGCTTCAAGGGAGTGGCGATATGATATCCACCTTAGATATATCCCTTATGGATAGCAAGACATTATTTCCCATTCAATTGACGCAACCTTTCACAATTGCGCTGGGGATATTGACAGACGTCGACGACCCTGAACCTTAGTCTTGTACATTCTCAGGATTTATTGTATTGCGCCACGACGAGTCAATTTTGATTACTTTTGTAGCAAGGTAAGCGATGAGAGTATCATAACCGTGATCGTGATGCAAACAAGTTACTGATAGTTTTTGGCGATCGCTCCGTTGGTCATATTCCGTTAAGCTTTTCATACCTGAAAGGGTAGCAGCGATATCCTTACATTCAGCCTTGACCAAGTGCCATTGAACTAGATGATTTCCAGCACGGACTGAGGTTAACTCATAAACTGCTGTATGATAAGCAAACTGGCAGACAATATACTCCATATTCTTTATCTATGCTTGTATATAGATACAATTTTTTTTTCTTCAGAATACGTTAGAAATGTCGGACTCTGAAGAATCAAAGCAAGTCGCTCAAGTAAGTCCTTCTGAATTTTCGGCGCCCGTCAGTAAGCTTTCGGACAGAAAGCTCGAAGCGTTGGCAAAAGCCAGGGCAAAAAAACAAGAAGTTGTCAAACGCGCGCGGATTGAGAAGCGTGAAGATATGTTAAAAAACATTTCAGACGATTATAGGCACGAGGTCGATCATCTTGTCAACGAACGAATGGCTATGGAAAGACAAAAGCTCGACACTGAGTTTGCGCAATGGAAGTTGGCGTTTTATGAAAAGCAAGGACTTGACCCTCAACCGCCAAAGAAAATGGCAAACAAGGTAGCAAGAAAACCACGAACGAGCAAACAACGGAATTCGCAAGGGCAGAGTCAATCTTCTCAGTCCTCTCAATTGCCCGATTTACCTCTCAGGCGTTTTCCAACCAGAGTCGGATTCTGAAAAGCTGCGTTTTTTGTTCTGCATACTGTATACATAAAGACGTAAAATTCCAATATGACAACTCTTATGAATGAGCATAACTTTCTGTTCCCCCCGACCAATTTGCTGAGTGCAGAAAATAATGTGCGTTGGAGGTCAATCAAGCCTAGTAGCGGCCTAACTATGTTATCGGACCAGAGTGCTGCGCTGACTTTTACCATCCAATCATCAAGTGCTGCTCTTGTCAGTAATACGTTATACATTAAAGCAACATTTGTGCTTGTTGATGAGCTTGGTTCCAATATTGGGCCAAACACGTACGAACACACAGAACTTGGGCTAGCTGGCTTAATCGAAAGCGACAGTATGACTTGGTCAGGAGTCGAGACGAAAATGTCACAAACGAAAGACTATCCAGCTCTTCTTTCTATGTGGTATTTTGGCGACACTGTGGGAACAAAACAATGGAAAAAACAGCTTGAAGGCTTCGGAACAAAAGACCGCTTGCAAACCGATGGAACAGGTGTCCTCATTCATCATCCATTTAATTGCACATTCGCGACGCCCCAACACATCCTTCTACCAGCTATTACTGGAGGTGTAACGATATCTTACAATATCGGCAGAATCGAAGATCTCATACCAAATCTGGCAACAGGTACCGCGACCAGTAACCGAAAACCCACCCGTGTCTTGCTTCAAGATATATCTTGCAATTATGCGGAGTTGGAGCTGGACAACGAATATATTCAACAGATTGTGTCCGACCTTGCGGCTGGTGGAAAGTTATGGCACGCGACTGTCGATATGGAGCAGCAAGTCATTCCGGCCGTAGAAGGCAATATGCAACAGATAATTGCCAACACTCGTCGTGCTAAATCTGTCCAATCGTGGAGACTGCAATGGCGTAAACCTGCAAACATTGCCGACAAAACAAGGGACCGAGCATACATCAACTCTCACTGTGATCTATCGTCCTTTGACGTCGAAATTGCCGGTCAGCGCATCTCTCCTAAAGAAAGAAAGTGGACGCTGAACTTAGCACCTAACAAGAGCGGGACTATAAAAGACCCGGAGGCTATGTATTTGCAGTATCTAACTGCAGCAGGCGGTTATGCTTCAGAACTAAACGACGTGGAATTTTCGCCGACTTCGGGTCTTTTTAGTGTGGGAACCAACTTTGCCGCCTCATCTGACCAGAGCAATGTATGGGGTGACGGGATGGATTGTACCAACTCGGATGGCAAAATGTACATAACGACCGAGCACCGGACCTCAGTGCCTGTAATGACCCAACAGCTAGTGACATTGGCTATTGATTGTCTCATATGCGTGACGACCAACAAGATCAGCGTTGTGTATGTATGGTAAACGGGGAGTAGTAGAGCTTGAATAATATGTTATGAAATGATACGAGTACTGTCGAGAGAACTCGTGTAATTTCAGTTGTCGGAGTCGTGGAAGGGTCTGAATTCAATAATAATATTTCTTTAACGACGCGGCTTAGGACGAGCAATGTGCGATTGTGGTGTTTGTGGAGTGCGTTTGCGTGCCGCTCTTGCCCCTCTTACCTTTACAGATCCTACTTGAAAATTGGTCGGTGGCAACAGAGATAACGCTTGGATTGTGCGGATTCTTCGAGTGACGAGGCGATTCTTCTTGGGCATTGAATGGGTGGTCTAACTTGCTTTATTGAGAATAAAAAAAAAATCACCCAAATGCCGGATTGAATGACTGAATTCGATTGCCGATATCAGGTAACTTACTCCCAACGCGAAACTCGCACTGTGACACGGGCCGGGTCCCACCGCTCAATGAGTTCGGCGGCATGGTCCGTTTGCCACTGGAAATGGGTGGTCCAGTCGTGGTCGGTGTTGGCTGGTAGCAGTTGATGGTGGTTGTGGATGAAGGAGGAGGAGATGGGGAGCAGGAGGGAGTAGGAGCGGGACTGCAGGAAGGAAAGGGAGAGCGCAGCGACATGGACTGGGGACGTCAGTGCGTCGGCATCCGTGAAGCGCATTGTGTTGTTTTATCATAGTAAGTTTACAGTGAGTGAGAGGAAGTGGGAGGAAGCCCTCACTTTGAGAAATTGAGAAAACTAAATCTGTGATTCGAACCTCCTCGTCGGCTTCGGCAAATGAGCAAGTGAGAGTATAAACGTATGTGACCCCGGTGATAGTCCCGCAGCCGACTAATGATATTCATTTGATTGAACGAGTGGTATCATACCAAGTCTTGACAACGATATTTGCGCTCAGTTGATTACAATAGAGGGCTAGAGAGACGCTATATATTTGAGTGGCTAACTGTCGTAGTGAATGTTTTTGAAAAGGTCCCATATGTTTGTAACAACTGGACGTTTTATTTTGCTACCATCTGGCGAATTGAGATACAATATATACAGGCCGTTACTACATTGCGGATCTAACGTGTTCTGATCAGGAGCAGCTATCGTCACCTCACCGCCGATGACCGTCGTACGCAGGTAAACCTTGAAAAACGGTCATCAAACAAGAAATCTAGCAGACCAAAGAACGTGTAACGTACCGTGTCCCCCACTGCAAAGCGGATATCGGTTGTTTTCGTATCTAACGTACAGATCTTCGGGGTATGCTTTGACCGCTTCAGCGGCCTTCACCGTCGAAAAGCACATCACAATGGTTCGCGAGCCTTTTTTATTCTATACAAAAACATAATTCAAAGTTAGCCGCGACTCCGGTTCTCTTGAGAGACTCCTACGTATTAACTAACTTACTTCAAACGTCACGAGTTGACGAAACCCGTGCAAGTTACGGACTTTAAGTGCTTCCTTCACCAGTAGCTCAAACGAGTCAAGGTCCTGGCTTTGAATCTGTTCGCTAAAAACGATTCGTACGTGTTTCTTGCGGTCTCCATCGCACTTCTAGAAAGACATCCACTCTTGTCAATGCTCGCCACTTCTCGTCACAACACATTTGCCCTTGCCACGGCGCACTAGCCCTTGCCACGGCGCATTGCCCTTGTCACTGCTTGCCACGGCGCACTAGCCCTTGCCACGGCGCACTGCCCTTGTCACTACTCGCCACTTCTCGTCACAACACATTTGCCCTTGCCACGGCGCACTAGCCCTCATCACGGCGCATTGCCCTTGTCACTGCTTGCCACGGCGCACTAGCCCTTGCCACGGCGCACTGCCCTTGTCACTACTCGCCACTTCTCGTCACAACACATTTGCCCTTGCCACGGCGCACTAGCCCTCATCACGGCGCATTGCCCTTGTCACTGCTTGCCACGGCGCACTAGCCCTTGCCACGGCGCACTGCCCTTGTCACTACTCGCCACTTCTCGTCACAACACATTTGCCCTTGCCACGGCGCACTAGCCCTCATCACGGCGCATTGCCCTTGTCACTGCTTGCCACGGCGCACTAGCCCTTGCCACGGCGCACTGCCCTTGTCACTACTCGCCACTTCTCGTCACAACACATTTGCCCTTGCCACGGCGCACTAGCCCTCATCACGGCGCATTGCCTTGTCACTGCTTGCCACGGCGCACACGCCCTTGCCACTTCTTTTCACGGCACACTTGCCCTTGCCACTATTTACTCACCGTTACCGGCTCAGCCTCAAGCCCTTGGTCCTCCTCATCCTTGATCACAGGAGATTTGGCGTGACATCTGTCCTCCTCTTTCGTCCCCGTACACGGTCCGGCCTGATAAGTCAAGATGGTCGGCTATAGCACACTGTGTATAGGAACAAGCATATCGCACAGCAACTTACCGACAGTTTGTCTGCAATCACCAAGCATTCGGCGAAGTTGTCTTCGGCTTCCTTCAGTTTTTGGAGACTACTGCCAACTCTTCGCTGGTGTTGTCCAACCGCCGCTTCAAGCCAACGATCTCGGTGTCCTTGTCCACGCAGGCGGCGCAAAGCGGGCGAGCAGCTTGCTCGCGGAGGACGCGAAGGCGCTCGATCTTGTCCATGCTGAGATGGGGGATTCAGAGGGAACAGAGCGGAACGCGCAGCGTCGCGGAGTCGCGGACACGCGCTGAGGCACAGCGCGGAATTCCCGATTAAGGGTTTTATTAACAATTCCCAAAAGGGCTAAAGGGCCGAGACTATACGCGAAACCTGACGCGAAACGCGTCGGCGGAGAACGCTGTTCTTGAAGACTTGAACCATTAGGTCCCGGCAGCATGAGATTGTTGAACTCGTGAAATGAAGTCATCTATGTGACCGTGAGTGTCTCTCGCACGTTTCAAATGATTGGCGGAAGCTTGGTGGAGTAGGTTTGACCTGGAACGGAACTGTTCGTTAAACAATTCCGGTTTTGCTTGGATGGCATCGTTAACATTCCCAATAAGTCTCTGTCCTTTAGTCGCTAGGTTGAGGCCATTGGTCACGAAATTGCGAGCTTGTCTAAAATGGGCTGGAGCATTGCTAACAATGGATCGAGCTCTTTCTCGTACTCTGTTGAAAAAAGACATCTCTTTCAACCCTCAAAGACACAGTTGGTTTATAGATGCAACAATAAATTTTTATGTTGCGATGAGATGAAACGTAGATATGACATTTCCATATCGAGCGAATGCTTTGGAGCGGGACCTTAATCTTCCCCAAGGAATCCCTAATCTCCAGGTTCGGCAAGTCGGCTATGCTCTTGACTATGAGCATCTCGACATCTATGGCCGACCCAAGATGACTTACGCGTGGAATAGAAATGTACATGCTAAAGACTTGGCAACCCGAAAACCTAGTGGGAACCTAACACCGCCATATACCCCTCCAGCTGTCTCAAAAGAACCCCTCAGGGTTCTCCCTAAGCCCAATCGTACAAAAGCGTACCGCGATGCTGAGGAATTTCTGAAGGCCGAAGAGGATTTTCGTGAGAAGCAGCGATTCCGCAATCAAATAACTCCAGCACGCCGCAATGGGCTACTGACGGTGGGAACGAATCTGTCAACGAGTGGCCTGCCTGTCCCTGATAAAAACGGTAATGTCTATTCCTATCCAGCCGAAGTAACTGCAATGACCGGTCTTGTCTATGAATCGCCGGTTGCTAACGAAATCCCTCAAATTGATCATAGGAATGTCCCTTCTCAAAAACGACAACCGGTTATATTGACTGAAGAGCCGAGACTCAAGGTTGACGCTGATACAGGGGAAACCAAACTGTCTTTTGGAACAGGGACCGTGATACCGCCGTCGATCTTGGTAGCAGAAAGTCATCCCTTACCTATGCCGAAGATATTTCCAGGCATTGTAAAGTCTGAAGAAGACCCAGTTCTGCCAGGATCGTTTCCTAACCCTCAGCGAGATGCGAAACAAACAACACCAACGATGCCTCTACCTGAGCTCACTGACAAGACCGAAATCCAGAACATATTAGAAGCTGAACAAGCCGCTCTCATCGAGGCAACCCAACCCCTAAGTGGTATACCAGCGGTTAGTCCTTTTCAATTTCAAGGCAACCCGAGATTTCAGACCACACCTTTGAGCGGAAAGCGGAAACCACCATCCCAAACACAAGAGAGAGCAACCAGCAAAAAACGACGGGTTGATACGCAAATAGCAGGTTCTAAACGCAAAGCTGAATCTCAATTGCAACGATCGATTGTAAAGAATCGACGCATCGAAGATGAAGTGGATGATGTTGTCCTCACTCCATATATTGAACCGGGAGCGCCTCGAATGCACGGTGCCGATCGCTAAAATGCGGGGTTCTCCCACTGGGGGACGCGCTATATCCTTTTTAGGACAACTTTTTCGTTGGTGTTCGCATTGCGACCTTTTGTGCTCCCATGTGCGGATGAACCACGGCTTCGGCACTGTCCTTGGCCATCGCAACTTTTTCGTTTAACAACTTTTGTTTATACTCCATTAGCAATCGCTCTCAAATGTGTGCTATGCATCCGGATCACACTTTCCCATATAAACCACATGTGAACAGAGTACTGACTGAACCAAATGTGAACACTCGCATTGTAAAACGAAAAGAAATCATTGTAGTAACTGAATTGCAGTGTATTGAAAAAAGGCGAACTAGATAGTGACGCAAAACCGTTGAAATGTAAACAAAGAACTAGCCTAGTGGTACATGTCGACGCTTGCTGTTCTGAAAATGAAAGGTTAATAGTAAAGGCATCTGCCAAATCATACCACGTCCGAATCCTTGTCCGAGATGTGGCTCAGCGCTGTTTGGCAACCAAAACTCCGCTCCGGCCGTCCGATTGCCACTCAGGTTCGCCCCATTCTTCTGAATCGAAGAACCTGTCCAACACCAACACAACACAACACCCGAAATGGAAGCCGCCAATTCTGCAGACACAGCTATCGCACGCCCCAGCGCAAGACCGCCAACAGAGGTTGCCACTGTGGTCGGGTTGACCCCCGAACAGGCAATCGTTCTTCCCAGTAGCCTGGCCGCCCCTCAAGCTGCTTTGGCAAATGCTATCATCGCGCAAGCCGCATCCCGCCACGCTCCATGGTTTCCTCAAGCTGCGCCGGATGTTGAATTTGCCACGATGGAAAAGGGGATTGACGGTGTTCATCAGTACGCGCTTTCCGAGGGATTTGCTGTTTCTGAGAAGAAAAAGGAACACTGGGGCAATCCGAAAATTGTTCGTATGGTGATCTTTCATTGTTGTCAGGGTGGGTCGCCTCCAGCAAACATTCCAAACTCGAAGAGAAAGCGGGAGAGTAAGAAGGTCGGTTGCACCTACAGAGTCCGTTTAAGCTTGGTTGGAGAAGTTTGGAGGATTGTGAAATTTGGCGACGGGCACGACCAGCACATCAACTATCCAAAGAGGAACACCGCAGAGCTTGCCAGTCTGCCTGCAGCAAGAAGGGCCACCCAAAAACTTGCAGATGGTGTCATTCTCGCCAAGATTATTGATATGTACGCTGATGCCCGTAGTCCCGGTGAAATAGTTCAGTCGCTTGCTGATGACAATCCGGACAGACCGATCCTGATCGTTGCTCGGGATGTCTCCAACATTGTCGCCCGAATGCAGAGAAAAGAGCTTGGAACTATGACGATGATGGAGGCGCTGTTGACGAGAATGAAACAAAATCATTTGGTGGCGGACTTCACACTGAACGCCGACCGTACCGTACGTCGTTTGTTTTGGTCAGCCGATGGTAATCCAAACGTTAGGAAGTACGCGGATGTGGTAATTATTGATGCCACTTACCAAACCAACAAGTACAAGATGCCAATGATGCATACTGTTGGATTCACGGCTACCAACAACACATTCTCCATTGCATTTGGAATTGTTGAGCAGGAAGAATGCGGCGACTATGTTTGGTTCCTACAGTTGTTGACGCAAGTTTTGGGCAGGGCACCTGACATTGTAGTAACCGACCACGAAAAAGCGTTGATAGGAGCCTTGAAAGGAGTTTGGCCCCAGACGAAGAGACTCCTTTGCCGGTGGCATATCCTTCTCAACATCAAATCCAACTGCCACAAATACTTTGTGACAGCGTCTGATGATAACTTGGAAGCATATACATGGGCCAAATTCGAAAAGGACTGGAAGTATATGTTGGAGCAGCCGACAGAAGCCCTCTTCAAACAAGCCTGGAGCGAGATTGCGAAACTTGTTAGCCCAGAAACAATTAACTACATCACATCCAACAAGTTACCTTTCAAGGAACATTTCGCCGGCTTCTCTACCAACCAACTCAAACACTGCAGACATACGGAGACATCCATTGTCGAGAGCCAACATCGGCGGATCAAACAAAACCTGAAGTCTTCCGTCGGAACTCTTGCCCACACGTACAAGAAGATATCCTTGACGGTAGCAAGCATGCAGAAGAAATCCGAGATTCGGTACAATAACGAGATCAACGGCATTGTCACCACCTTCAACGTCATGTTCTTGCCGCTTCAGCAAATTGTTTCCAGATTTGCGATCAACCTGACATCGAAATCTTGGAAGAGCGTGACGGCAGCAATCGACGATGGTGATGTGGAGTGCCGGTGCACAATTCGCAAAGTTTATGGTGTGCCGTGCGGCCATGAAGTCATGAGTATCCTCGAGAAGAAGGAGCAGCTCAGCTACCGGCAGTTTGACGCGCGATGGTACTTAGTCGATGAACCCCAAGACAACACAATTGCTCCAGACATTGCCGGCGCTAGAGAACCGCAGCAAAAGCAAGGCATTGGAAGACCACGAATCCAGTGGCAAGAACCCCGCATTCACAGTAGTGGCGAGGATCTTGGTCTTGCTGGAGATGCTGAAGATGGCGAAGACGACCTGAGCGCGCCAGGAGACCAGCCAATTCCGGAGTCCGACCCGGAAGACGAGGACGAGATGATTGACTTGAGTGGGGAGGACGATCTTATGGCTGATTTGCGTGCACTGTGCGCCAGTGTTGAGAATATGGAGATGGGGGCGGGTGAGGACGCGTCTAGTCTTGGTTTGGACTTGACAAAGCCTCCCACGAAGCGTCGGTGCACAGGGTGCGGATCGACCGAGCACCAGTACGACCATGTTCTGAAGCAGTGTAGGAAGGTTCGGAAGGCAGCTCCCAAGCCCAAGACTACTGGACGAGGTCGAGGAGGACGCAGAGGACGAGGTCGCGATGGTGGTTCTACGCGTGCGTGAAGTGTTGACGTCCGTAATAAACATTTGTTGCTATGGCAATCTGTCTTTTTTTGTTGCTGTCTTGTTTCTCTTTGACCACCTGTTCTATTTATTGTCATAATTTTTCATTCTCAATGTTATCATAATCGTTGTTGGGTGTGTCTGGCAAAAATCTGTCGAATTGTGGACATTGTGAAAAGTGTATGAACATAAACAAACATTGTTACAGGGAAAAGTTGTTAAACGTACGACGCCCAGATGAAGAACTAGGTCCGAAACCGTGGTTTAGAGGCTCTGGGAGCACATCTGGCAGCACAAAGACAAAAAGTTGTCCTAAAAAGGATATAGCGCGTCCCCCAGTGGGAGAACCCCGCATTTTAGCGATCGGCACCGTGCATTCGAGGCGCTCTCATTGAACCGACAAACCCTAACCTAAATAGAGGTCGGTCAATAAGAGTCAACCGTCCACCATCTCCATCACCCATTGATCCTCTCCAAGATGTAAGGGTGGAAGCACCTGCTCCCTTATTGAGACCTTTAAAGAAGCTCAATCGTTCCGACCCGGATTTCGCGATCGTTTCCAATAATACAACTCCAGATGCACCTGAGCCATCTTTGAGACGACGGCCTAGAGCAAGCCAAGAGCCTGTAACCCGCCCGAAGAAAAAACGTCGCTTAGTTTGATTTTTTTCCATAGAATTAGATTACAAAGGAGAGACTCTTATGTCTGGGATCAACAGCAGAACAAATAGCGGTCTACGCTATCTTCAAGACACTCATTTAGAGGGCCCGCTGGTGTCAGGAGAGCTTAAAGGGTTCAGTCGGGCGAACATCACTGGTTTTCAACATGGAGAATTCGAAACCCTTAGTAATGAAAATGGTCCTTTGGAAGTCAATACTGTTTCAACGGAGGACCCATTGGTCGTAGAAAATCAGAATGGAGCATGCTGCATCAAACTTGAGATGGATGAGACATGCTCCGGGACATGCTTACGGGTGAACTCGTCCGGCGCGCTCGAAGTCATTCCGGGGGTGCGGCAAACCACCATCAAACCGGCATCACACCGGATTGTGGCGCAGCAAATTTGGCGGGCGTTCAACTTCGCAGACACTGTGGGGTTGCACTGTAACGGTACCAGCAGCCGGGTTGTGAAGGACCTCCAGGCGCGCAGGACAAGGAGTAGGAAGAAAGACGGAGGTGACGCGGCGTTTCTTCTCAGCTTCACCCGCAGCATCAGGACGCTTGCCAGAGGAATGAGAAACGCGGTGCTTGTTGAGCTTGCATCGGTATGTGGTTTTCTTGATGCCATCTCCACGGGTAAAGCTGGTGTCTCTGGTCCAGAAGTTGTTTCCTAGCTTCCATTGGATCTCGAACTCTTCAAGAGGCAGAGTGAAGGGAGCAGCAGGGCTGAAAAGTCTTTGGCGAATGGGCCATATGGACGACTGCTCGGCGGACAGCACGTTGGCGGGTTGATGGGAGAGCATGTAGGAAATTTGTGGGCGATGGGAGAGTTCAGAAAGAGGAGTAGAGGATGAAGATTGGTTTTTGGGGGCGCCTGGACGCTCCTATTTATATGCAGAGGAATATGTTGGGGAAACTGACTGATTTCCCGCACTCTACAAGATGATGACAGGAGCTCGGGGCTTCCTCTGTCAACATCTACTATCAAAGTTTTTTTATTTACTTAAAGTTTTTCTCACCAAGATCACAGTTTCAAAGTGAAAGTAGCGTGCATCAATGTAAACTTTTCCCACAAAAACACAGTTTCAACGTCCAAGTAGTGTGCACCAATGTAAATTTTGTATTTGCAGTAAAATTTCCCACCATGATCACAGTCTTAAAGTCAAAGTAGCGTGCATCAATGTAAATTTTTGTTTGCGATGAAAGTTTCACACAAAGTCAAAGGTACCGTACACAACGTCAAACAAGATCGTACCCACGCAAATTTTTTAGAGCATTGTGGTAGGTCCCAGCACAAGCAGCGACAAGGTATCGTTGGCAGAGCGACCTGAAACTGGGTGTGCTCACGGTGCATTGTCCACTGAAAATTTTATTCTACAGTACATGAGCCTGGAAGATGTTGCAAGATCTACTTGAAGATCCCTGGATGCAAACCCATCATTGACCGGCAATCCCACCCGCCAAATTGGCTGCGCCACCATCCGGTTTGATGGTGGTTTGCCTCGCCCCATACGCACCCCATTCCGGAGAGCCCCTCAGTAGAGATGCTAACGATGGCCGGACATTGATTTTAAAGTACAACACAGACACTTTAGAAACCAAAGGTGGGGTATTGAATGTAAAAACGACTAGTCCAGCAGTCAATAGTCCTTTGTTCATAAACGACGATGGCGAGATCGAACTTCAATATGCGAGTCACTTTCAAGATGACCAAGGGTTGTTTGACGCCGACGGGAGTCTGCTGGCCAAAGGATTGTCACTCAACATCACCGATCCCTTTAAGTTTGATAGCTTAAATAGTCACCGATTGTCGTTGAAGATTGACACTTCGTCCTTAACCCTTAAGCGACTCATGGTCGGACACAACGCGAAACGGGATGCCTTCAAGATAGGGCCTCCAGACCCGGAGCGCGTCGTGAATAGCCAAAAGCTCCTGCTCCCTAATATCATATCTGGTCTCAGCAGGAGTCATTTTTCGAGAATGGAAAGCGACGGGTTTAAGCCCACTGCCGTCGTCTTGCCCCAACCATGCCCCTACAGCAAATCCAGACGCGTCAGGAGAAACCGTAGTGGGGAGACTGGGGTCAAAATGTCGGCGAACTGGAGCGGTCGTGACCAACTCCTTCAATGCGTCAAAAGTTTTCTGTTGCAACTCTCCCGATACCCATTTCTGTTCATGCTTCAAGAGGTCAGTCATGGGGGCCGCGATAGCAGCTAGGTTCTTCAGGAACGAGTGGAAGTAGTTGACTAATCCCATAAATTGGCGTACTTCCGAAACGTTCTGTGGCACTGGCCATTCCTGAACTGCCTGGACTTTCTTTGGGTCTAACTTGACGCCCTCGGGAGTAACAACATGCCCAAGGAAGTCAACCTCTTGCTTGGCAAACTGGCATTTTCCGGGGTTGGCGTATAACTTGTGTTCTCTCAAGGTCGTGGGGACTTCTTGTAAATGTTGAACGTGTTCTTCCGCTGACTTAGAGTACACAAGAATGTCGTCTAAGTAAACTATGACCGATTTGTCCAAGAACGGTCGCAACACGTCATTCATTAGCGTCATGAAGGTTGCTGGTGCATTTGTCATCCCGAACGACATAACCAGGCCTGAAAGCCGTCTTGGGGACATCGGCCGGGTGTACCCGGATCTGGTAATAGCCAGACTTCAAGTCGAGTTTCGAGAACCACTTGGCACCGGCGAGCCTATCCATTAGCTCGTCAATGCGCGGCAAGGGATAGCGTGTCACAGTGCGAGTTTCGCGAACACGCGAACCTAGCAAGTCTATCGGGTGGATCGCCTACCCTACCCTCCTTATCAATTACAGGTGACCTCAATACCCCCATTCTGAGCAACCTTAATAACAGAGTTCTAATAGACGAACCGGCATCTCGAGGCACCTTATCAAGCGCAGCCATTTTAGCAGGAAATGCTTCTTACAATCCGACGACTGGGGTCATTCAAACTATCGACGGCAATGGGAACAGAGAAGGCAGAATACTGTACAAGATTAACCCCGGAAATTGTTGGGTTTTTGAAACTGAATATAGATGGAACGGCGTAGGCGACGGTAGTTACATATCTTTTTATCAACCTACAACAGCAAACACCTATTCTAATGGCGCGAATCCATCTTATGGCTTCCAGTTTGCGCGTTTTTCACAACAGACAAGTTTGAAGACTCCGAATGGTGCTGTGGCAGGACCGTCATATCTGACGATCTTTCCCAATCCAAATACTTGGTACAAGATCAAGATTGTTTACAACAATGGGAGCCTACACAACGACGGCCTGTGGATGTCGTGAACGGTACACAACAGCCGGTTCCAGAAAAAGAGCCCAAGCTCCACACGATCGAATTAGGTACAAAAGTGAGATTGATTCTTAATCGGAACAAATTTTCGAAAGGTTATGAAGCTCGTTTTACCAAAGGGTTATATTCCGTCACTGGCAAAAAAGGAAACCGCTATCTAGTGACTGGTAGGGACGGGCTTGAAAACCGCCGAAGCTATAAAGAGTCTGAGCTTCAAGTCGTTTTGGATTCTCAGAAAATCCCTGCAGGAGAGCGAGAAAACGAACGCCTGAGAGACATTTCTCTGCAGCTACCAACCGGCAAACAAGTTCCCAAGAAGAAGATACCTTACGGGGCAACTTGAGTTGCCAATTTCGGACTCATCAAATGGATCTCCCCCTCGACCTCCTTCGTACTCAAATGGATGGGATTTTCGCCCATCCTTCTGAGCTAGCCCTTCTCGCAGAGGGATCCACTCCACGACACGGGCTTTTCTGGAAAGGTCCCCGTAGGGGTCGCTGGACGCACAGCACACGTAAAGAAGGACGCATCACAATGCTGCTGGGTGGCCAGTCAGACAGCGACCCTCACCCATACATACCACCAGAGGAAATCTGCCTTGATGAAGATCGGACAACAAATGTTTTCTCCTGGGTAGGCATTTTCGACGATTCGGTAATTGAGGTCTGGTTCACAACCTTGACCAAAGCCCAAAATCAACACGGAGAGGTTGAAGTATTCGGTATGCACGATCTAATTTGTTCGTATCCCATCGCCAATCATTCTTTTGGAATGGTCATTGGGGCGATACTGCGTGATATAAAGAACTATTATTTCGCGAATCAACAATGCACTTCAGATTTTGTTTCTGAATGCATCAGATGCTTATACTGGGACTTGGTAGACTGCACAGAGGAACTTCGGGGTAAGGCCAAATCGAATGCAGTGGAAACAATTATAAAAAAGATCACCGGAGTCCGAATCTGTATTTAACCATTTTGATGTATTTTGTAATCTATACAACTTGCTCGTCGGCTTTGCAGGGTCCTCTGTCAATCGTGTCTTTCCTTATGTCCGAGTCGACTGAGCCAGATTCAGCGCGCTGCAGTCCGCTTCGCGGATTCTGAGCAAAGCTCAGTCAGCCGCTACTCGAGTATTCCAACCTCCTCAGCCGGATTCAGCAAATGAAACTACACGCCTTGCTCGGAGCCTCGGAATAGCAGCTGATGGGAACCGTCGCTGAATCCAGCCGAGCAGGATCGAATCACAGCTGATTCGGACCAATAAATCAGCGGTTTGTCACGAGATTACTCGCTGGATCCAACCGAGGAGGTTCGAATCACGGATATTTAATTAGTAACTTTTAGTCTCAAAGTGAAGGCACCCTCAGACTCACTCCCAAATGCCACTGACATTCGCTGTCGTTTCCTTTGTCTCCTCGCTATAGAAATGGGATTCTCTGGAGCAGTGGTACTGTCAGATCTTGACGACTTTATCAATCCTTCTCAGGCCTGCATCAAACCTGTCGAAGTGCAAAAGAATGGGAGCAACCAGTCCAAGGACATTCGGGTCGATGCTGGCAATTACTATGAGGTCTCGCACGACGGTAACGAGACCAAGCTGGACACTGCCAGCATATCTTTGGACGATTGTTTAGCTTGTAGCGGATGTATTACTTCGGCGGAAAGTGTGCTTATCACCTTGCAAAGTCAACGGGATCTGTATGATGTTTTAGCTGCTAACAAAGCAGCTGTACAAACAAATCAACCCCAGGATGTCAAGACAGTCATAGTATCTGTGTCTCCACAATCGCGAGCTTCGCTTGCCGCTAAATATGATCTCACACCAATAGAAGTGCACCGCCGTTTGCTCTGGTTCTTCAAGCAGTTTCTCGGTGTGCATGATGTATTTGATACGGCCTTTTCTCGTGACTTTGCCTTGTTGGAAAGCGCGAAAGAGTTTGTGAGGAGGTATTCCGCAAAGTACTCAGTTCAGCCAGGGGTGGGCCAAATCTCTACAAATACAAGCGGCCCCCTTCCCATGCTGGCAAGTGCATGCCCGGGTTGGATCTGTTACGCGGAGAAGACGCACGACCACTTGCTACCATATATAGACTCCACTAAATCACCACAGCAAATCATGGGCTCACTAGTGAAGAACTATCTGGGGGACCATCTGGGTGTGCCACCCAACCGAATATACCATATTACTGTCATGCCGTGCTACGACAAGAAACTGGAGGCATCAAGACAGGACTTTTTCAACACGGATTTCGATACGCGTGATGTTGATACGGTCATCACGACGGGTGAGGTGGAAAAGATGTTCACAGAACAGAACGTTACTTTGACAAATATGGAAGAAGTACCCATAAACAGTCTGTTCACCAAAGCAATCGCAGGATCTGAAAACATTATAGACAGTGCTCTTTCTATACCGCTGTTGGTCGGAACCGAAGGATCTTCCTCGGGTGGATACTTGTCCTATATCCTGCGATACGCGGCGTATACCCTTTTTGGAATAGTCTTGACCATGGAGGACGTCGAAATGGGGAAAAATGGTGTCGAGGTGCGACCAGGCCGCAACAGCGATTACACGGAGTACCTATTTCATCTACCCCCGGACCACCCGCGACGACCATCCCACCTGCCAGCAGACCCAGCTGTTCCCGTGCTGAGATTTGTCGCCGCATATGGTTTCCGCAATGTTCAGAACCTCGTTCGAAAACTGAACCCAAAATCGTCAGCCACGGTTCGTCGCCGCAATGCGGCCTCTTCTTCAGCGGGGAACGAATACCATTACGTTGAAGTGATGGCTTGTCCTTCCGGTTGCATCAATGGTGGAGGGCAGCTGAAGCCTGCTAATGCGGAGACTGCTACCCTTACAGATTCGAAAGCATGGATCCAAAAAGCGGAAGATTCATATAAATCTGTTGCTGAGTCTGCTGGTGTACAATTCCCAGAAGCCAATGCAGCCATAGAATTGCTCTATCAGGAATGGTTAGGTGGTTCGGATACCTCAAAAGCCAAAGAGATGCTGCACACCAGCTACCGTGGCCTCGAAAAGGCAAATGTCAGCGGTCTAAGCGTCAAGTGGTAAATTATCCTGCACAGAATATCCACTCTTCACTACTTCTCGCGTAGTTTGTACATATAGATTTCTATTTTCAGTTGCCCGCTTGTAATTTTCGGCCGGCAACGTTTCAGATAGTTCGATAGCATATAATTAATCACTCCTTCTGCGTCACTCATTCCACTGGCTCCACCCTGACTCTAAATGTGAACCGATCCTATTACACTCCTAATAAGAATAACTTCACCATGAATGGATCATCTCAAGTTGAGTTGTTGTATTAAATAGCTCTACATGAAATTGGTAAGATGGAATGAGTGCAAGTCAATGTAGCGGTCTAAATTGAGGCGGCCGCACGGCGGTACACTTTCAGAGCGTTTCCGCCAGTCACCGCAAGGAACTTCTCAATAAGTGGGCGATTCAATTTCTCTATTGAGGGGAAGAGCAATTTAGCAAATCGCAGAGACAACAGGGTATTTGACAATGCACAAACCTTCGCGCAAGACACCAGCGTTTTGGTAGAAATGAAGAGCACTGGCAATTTCAAACAAGTTGTACGGAGGTAATTCCCAGACCTGGAATTTTTGGGGGATGGTCTTGATTGAAGACGTGTATGGGTCGTACGTCTCTGGGGACAAAGTCTTTGGCAGAAGAGCGCCATACGGACTAGTTTCAGGAATGGGTTCTTCTGAGCTATTCAAGTTGGTGGTAGTCTTTGTAGAAGATGATGCGCGGGATTGCTCAGCGGTGATGGCGTTGAATAATGGGGCTTGAATATAGGTGTCGCTGTAATCTTTCGCGCCGACGATGGCGGAATTGATGGCCTTCTGCGGAGAAGTGAGGATGTTGTTAAAAAAGTTTACAATCGACAAGCTGGTTGCAAGAATCGGCTGGCTCTCGGTGTCCCGATAGGCGGTTTTGCTGTAGAAAGTGTTGATCTGGTCGATGGCCAACAGAAACGGCCTGCAAAAATCGTAAGTCAACTGGGGGGTATATCGCGAACCTCCCACGTACTTATCCTTTTGGGCGAGCAACGTGTTGACAATCTCCTCTAATGCCTTGTGAGCGCGGGCAGAGTTCTTAATCCCTTCATTGGCTAAATCCTTTAGCGTCTGACCATTGGTTGTCTTAATCTGCCAAAGCGTAAGAAAGTCATTGGCCTGGCGTCATTCAAGTATATACGCACCGATGATAAGTCCTTGTTTAGTGCTAGAAACTGAGTCAGAAGCCCTGACACCAATTCAGGCTGTTCGTACAGCTTTGTGTCTTTGACGAGAGCAAATGGTTGCGTTCCATCTGTCCATACCGTTGCTGAAACATTCGTTCAGTTGGACGAATAACACTGTGTTTCCGAACGATCATAACATACTCTTTGGGATATACATGGTAATCCAGCCTTGCTTGCGGAAATGGCTCGCCAATTGCAAAAGCGCAACAGATTTGCCTGCTCCTCGAGGTCCATCTGAAAACAGGTCGTTAATCATCAGCAGGAAGAACAGTTGGTGGCGGGGAAGGAAGGACCTATTATGACTGGAGTGCTGCTAGCTTTGGAAGAGGATGTGATCTTCTGAATTAGATCTAATGTGGTTTGTCGAAGCATGAAGGCGAACTGGGGCTAAATAGAGAGAGAAAGTATTTGGTCAATCAACCAATGCTGATAATGTCTATACAGATGCGTGCATCACTTACATGGCTGGCAACGGTTCGGGAGAATGAATCTTTGGAGATGGCATCCGTCAGATCATTTGGGATCCGCAAGACCTCCCCAACATTCGTCTTGACAGCCTTTTGCTACAAGTGCCTCCATCAATCATCTCATCGTTGTGCTTGTCCGTCTCCCAAAAACCTACTGGCACCCATTCCCCTAGATCCAGCGACTCTCCCAGTGGCTCGATGTGAAGTTTTGAGTCCTATGTGTTGAAGCGTGAGTGCCCGTACCCAAATTACAACAAGGACCAGCAAATACCCCGCGGAGCTCTTCTTCTCGCAAGGTCGTAGAAGTCTAGTTGGCAAACCGTTTAGTTTAAAGCTTTGACCGGCCTTGCCCTTCGAGAGATAAACAAATACCGTATGCAATGTTTGAGCTCGTCCCACACTCGACAGAACCTTTGGCCCGATTTGACTAGCTCTTTGAAGTGCCGAAACTCGTCCTCTCGATGCACATCGCCAGCTTGAGCGCAACATGTTCTTGGTGCCGTCGGGTTGATTAAAGATTCTCCCAAGTTACAATTTGCCAAATGCCCAACCAAATTCCAGTTCGTTGGCAACAATCCCAATCAAATTCATTCATCTAGCCCGTTCGGGTTAAATGATCTTGAACTTAGCAGCCGGTCTCCTCTCTGGCATGAGTGCTGGCCTGAGTGAGTCCTGATCAGAGTCCTGATTCACAGTCGCTTTTCGAAATCGAATCCCATATCGATCAGACAGCTTTCCGAGCGACTATCTAACCTTCAATCATACACCTCCCTAAGCCTTGGCTGACCCAATAATGGCGACTATTACCAGACGCAACCTAGAGCAGGCACTTGCGGCAACAGGTAGTCCAAGCCGCGGCATGGTAGACCAGTCAATACGACTGAAAGACGCCAACCTGTTCAAGAGATTGCAAACATTTATGATATCCTTCCCTGGCTAACTTGTCCCGAGTGTTATTGATTTTGTAACATTCATTCCTTTGTCTGATGTTATCCTTAACCCAACATTTTGGTTTACCAGCCTACCTGGTACGACAGATCTAATGAACTATCCCCCCCGCTTTGGGCTCTACACGGATGGGCTCATGCCGGGGCGAAAGATGCCGTAAAATGTGAAATATGCGGAGCGACGATAGCATTGGATTTCCGCGGTCATTCAAATAGAGAGGAGAAAGGTTTGTCTAGGAAACCGAAGTATGTGAATATTGGACCTTGTTTGACAAATGTGATAGAAACGCAAATAAAAAGATATGTCGATAAGCTTGTTTCGGGACACGACTCGGCCTGTCCATGGGCAGTTCATCAACTTGATGGTGCGATTGTTCCCGCAAGTGCTTCACACCAATACTGATGATCATACAGAGAGCGATTATCGCTTTCCAGTGGGATCTCCATCAACCGCATATAACGCCTTCAAGAACCGATTGAAGGTACTGAGCAGTCACGAAAACATTTTACCCCATTGCGTGGGTATGGAAGAGGTGAGAATGGAACGATGAAACAACAGCCATGTTCTAAAAAAGTATGATACAGGGGATAACGTCAAAGGTAGCAGCTCTAATCCAATCGGACATGTCGGATGCTTGCAGTGCTTCGAGCCTGGCGCTCGCCCTGTTCGGTTGGGAATTGGTGACCAGCACACCACAAACAGAGTATTTGCAATGTTACCTATGCGCACGAAAGCCTGCTTTGTGGAATTTTGGGCGTACAGCAGCCTCGCAGGCAACAGCAAATGATTCAGAGGATACGCAGGATGGGGCAGGAAGTAAAGGGAAATTGCGGCCGTTTCATGTCGTAAATGAGCACAAGTAAGCCGTCGGGCATCTCACTTTCAACTTAGTACTGATGCACCCCCTCCCTCAGGTGGTTTTGTCCATGGATTTCAGTTTTGCCAAACACTGGCCAGCTTAAACCTGGGTGGACCATGACCTTGGAAGCCCTTGGAAACATGAGCAAGGCAAGCAAAGCCACAGAGCATATCTGGAAGCCGCAAACGACCGTTTCGTAGACAAATATGAAACAGCTTGCCACCATTCTCATGGTTCGTGGTCAACAATAACTACCGGCGATTGGGCTGCTGCTGTTGTTGTTGTTGCTGCTGTTGCTGCTGTTGTTGCTGCTGTTGCGACTGAGATTGTTGCTGCTGTTGTTGCTGGTGCTGATTATGCAGCTGATGTTGTTGTGTATGGGAGTTTTGCTGTTGTGGAGCCTGCTGAAGGGCTTGCATCTGACTTTGCAGTTGCTGGAAGTAATATTGTTGGTCACTTGCAGACACTTCCTGCGGCTGAGTATCCGCTGACGATGTTGGCTGAGAAGCATGGCCGAGTGATGGAAGCGAGGCGTCATTGGTTTGCTCTGCCTGAGTGTCTTCTTCGCCTCCAGCTTGTTGCCGCAACATCTGCAAACCCAGCTGCGCAGCCTAGCCCATTGTGAGAGGGATGGCCGGTTTATGTAACAATTAAAAATACCTGTGGGTTGGCGATTTGATACGCTAGAAGAGCTTGTTGTTGCTCTTGTGTGAGGTTCTGTGGAGCCAATGCCATGTCAATACTTGCCAATACGCCACAGATATCAAATGGAGAACATACCGCAAAGTATTGTGCAGGATTTTGATAGTAGGCATATGCGGAAGCAGGAGCATCGGTCTAGTCACAGTTTGTTTATAACAGGACAGGCAATTCGCAATTCTGTTCTTACCTTAACGACCGGCTTGTTGATTTCGTCACGCGGGACTATGTCAATAAGGACTAAATCAAAATGCGAATCAGCGGACACAACGCTTATGTCCACGGTTGACGATACGTACAATCATACATGTCAGCCTTGCTGATCGCGGTAGCGACATCGCTCTTCTGTAAAGTGCGACGCTTGTGCTCCTCAGTATGAATCCAGGATCGCATGGTCAACTCCAGAATAAAAATTTCACATGCTTTGGAAAAGATCATAGGAGCCTCCGCACTAATCATCTATAGCAACAAACATCGTAAGCATGCCACCCAGGAAGGGAAGGCGACTGCCATACCATTGTCTGGAAAGGGCCACAGTCAATACACTTTCAATCAATCAAAGACGTATGAAAAACTGCCCACCTTTGCATCCTCATCCGCCTTCATAACTTTCTTCACACGAGCTAGTGGCAATTGATGAAACTTGAAATCCAGTGCCCCATGTTCTACTTCGGATGATTGTTGCTACAACCATTGTTGATATATAAGTAGAGTGGCAGCATGCCAGCTTGGCAATCGAACGCACCTCCCAAAAGGCCTGCATGCTCTCTTGAATCTGTTGCACGGTAGCCGAAGCTGTGTTGACTCCTGGATCGGAGCTGCCGTGCGCTGCTTCTGATGATCCCGAGGCTGTGGCCGCTGCAGCTGCTGCAACGGCATTAATAGCGTTTTGATCCGCCATTGTTTCTTCGTTCTTTTGTTGCTTTTACAAAGGTCAGCGTTGCCTGAGAACGTGTTTGTTGGAGAGTCGAGACTAAAGTACAGATGCAAAAAGTGCGTCACATGATCGTGGAGTCAAAGCAGGTTGGGATATCAGACCCTGCAGGGATCTAGCGATTCCTATCCGAGATCAACATGCGCCGAGAGGCCCGAGTTGAATTCTACGGCGCCCGCCTCTGCCCACTATGCGGCATATGTCTTGACAATACTTACGGGCATGGACCGAAGGGCCAGGGCTCTTGGGTAGATAGGGATCCAGCTACCAAGATTTTGCGGCCAGGAGACGGAATATGGACCCAGTGGTCGGTGGGTCTGTTCAGCGACTTTGTCACCCCGGTGGGAATATCCGACCCGGAATTCTTCGTGGGAACGTTCGAAGTCGAGAGGATCATTGATAACCCAAAATACCTTGACGGCACCATTGAATACCCGGGTGCCTATTTCCGAACAAGATTAACGGAAGATGAAGACGTGCCCGTGATGCGATCGTTTGCGGATACGGCCGAGGATTCGGATGAGGACGCCCCCCTCCTGCCCTTCTGCCATCCGGGTTTAGGATACTACTCAACTTTTTCTCCCCTTGGCATTGACACAGACCTGGACAAGGAAAGCGATGGTGGATGCGTCCCCGTGCACGTAACCTGCCTGTCCCTCGCCTGCGCCTGGTCGGGAATTCCCTCGGATAGACCGCTGGACCTTTTCACCCACCCCAGTGGCAAGGGCATCTTGAACTGTAGCTGCCTAAGCGACAGAAATGAGGGCTACGGCATCGGAGACAATGTATGGACGCAAGAGCAAGTCGAAGAGGAGCGGAGGAATGCAGGTCTGTCGGAAGAATCGGCGGAACACCAACAGTGTCAATTTGGAATACATCACCTGCATGAAGTCGCGCCCTCCAACGGTAGATACTTTGACGAGCAAGTTCGAATTCCATGACATCAACTATGAAGTCCCTTTTGATATGTCAAATTGGTTCAGCGAGCGATATAAAGGAAAGCGGATGGATGCACCCATAAGACCCGCAGATAAATGGGTATTGGTCCGGCCAGATCGATTCCCAAGCCTACATACCATCACTGGTGACAACGCCAAATCCGAGGATGTGGCGGCCGGGAATCTACCGGAAACCTCGGGACTACTGTCACACCCGTCGTCAAATGATCTACTCGCCAGGCTTCCAGTGGAAGTGAAGCTGCTGATATTCCAATTTGTCATGCAGCCAGAGGAGGAGAGCGACAAGGGTGATACGGCCTTGATTTGCTTACAGGGCGCAAATCGTTTCTGGAGCAGCTTTTTCAACAGTCGAGAGGCTCCTATTCAGTCGCATTACAAGACCAGATGCGCTGCCATGGGCCTTATCCCCACAACAAGCGACACTAGGCGCAGGGCAAAGGCCTTTCGAGCCGTCCTAACGCAAAACGTGGATAATGCCCAGAGTGACTGGTCCCGCTACTACAAGGATTGCAAACACTCGCGCAGCATGCGCAACCGCCACCGGACTTTCAAAATTGTGAAGAAGATATTCCGGATTATCCATTTGGAAGAGTTTCGGACCAAGAAGACACACCCCGATCATCTCCGTCTCCTGATCGCACGATCCTGCTTTCTGGGTTTAGAGCCAACCAGGAGCCCTCCGGTGCGTATCCGTAGATATTGTCAAGACACATGCCGCATAATGGGCAGGGGCGTGCGCCTTCGAATCCTCTGGGCATGGTAACGCTCAGATCCATGATAAAGTGTTTCGGATACGTCTGCGTAGATCCCTGCCGGACGTTGATTCCCATGATTATCTGGCACTCCTCCCGGCCACATTCTGGCGATTCCTCAATCCGAGAGTCAATCGCTGAATTGGCCGCCAATCAGCCAATCCCTGGCCAATCCCTGCGCCGCAATCTTCTAGAAAGAAAATATAGTCCATCAAGCAACGGAAACGGTGAACAAAGTGTGCTGAAACGTGCACCACTTGCGCAGGGGGTTCAACCCTATGAAAGTGGAAACCACTCGTGCCAATCGGTTTGTGCAAATCTATGCTGCACATGTCAAAGAAGCTTGCTGAACTTGCGCAGCTTTTTATGCAATCTCTGGTATTATATGAGCCATTCAGCGCCTGGACGGACCAGACAGGTCAATCAATGCACATCAACGATTTCGAATTTGCACTTACCGGGTAGTTTCAGATGTCGCGAGTAGTGATTCTGCAAGCGAACTATTGCCAATCATCAATAACTTGGCAACCCTATTGCCGAAAGAGCTAAATCGGAAGACCACACTCCTCGCAATGGGCGTCGATGAGGATTCAGAGAGCTTGTTGCCGGACTTGTCTGTTTTCCTGGACGACGCACTCCAGCGACTCATGGTATAACGCAGTCTCCTCATTGTGTTGTACATATCGACCTTATCATTAAATCTATGGAACAGCCGAAGGAAGTTGTGCTGGCAATTAGGTTGTTGCGAGCGAGCGGTCGTGACCTCCAGTCAACAACGTCGCTGGAAGAAAAATAAACTGGCTACTACTAGCTTCTTCGCACCTATCTCCTCCCAATCTTCAGAATCGTCCCAAGATCTCGCTTCAACAACGCCAGGCAGTACGATTGATCTCTCCTCACCAACGCATGAATCCCCTACTGATATGGCCACCACTCCAACAAAAAGCACTGCTAACTCGGAATCAGTGTTGGTAGAATCTTTGGATCAGAGAACCCGTGACGATCTTGTGGAAGGTCCTGTAGAGTTCCGTGCTGCACCCACTCCCGCCGAGGTACCAGAGCCAAGAAAGCGCAAAAGGCATGGCATGGGGACTGTCTTCCATTCCCTTTCCCTACCGGAACGCGCATCAAGTCCCGGAAGCATCCTTGAAGAATTGCCCGATTTGCCATTCCCAGATTTCTGAGTCTACCCCATTGATGCTGCTCACGGCCACCAGGAAGCTCCTCTGAAAGAGTTCCCTGTTCTGTCGCATTTCTTTCTCAAGGTATGTACTGTTGAACGCTTTGCAGCGCACATGTATTATCTTGTGTTGCGATCTTCCTTTCAATCTATGCATACTCTCGATCTCAAATGAACCTTGCTATAAATAATGTTTGCCATGGGTACTTTGAGTTTTGACTATTGTTACAGTCTGCCACGTAATAAACCAACTTCTGCTCCCCTTTTCTCCTCTTTTTCTCCCTCTCCCTCTCTCGGAATCTCTCCTTCTTCCTTTTTCTCTCTCTCTCTTCTCTATTCTTTGGGCCAGAAAAAAGTCCAAATATGGGATGATAGCCATTTGTTGGCATATGTACATATAATGCTTTCTGGCTTGTCATCCTTACTGTGGGGCTAGTAAATTACATTCTCAATGCGCCTATTCAGTTGATACCATGTGGCCGTCGGTTCAGCCACTGTTATAGGATGCACTGAATTTAAGATGCCGTTCACTCAAGAGGTTTCATATGGTGGGTATATAGGTTTTCGCCATCTGGAAATCGTAGGCATCCACGACGTGAGAATTACAACCACGCGCCACATAACATCCTACTCATCGCGCCGAATGGGCGCGGGATACCACATGAAAGGATTGCCGATGTGATGTAGAGGTTTAGTCAATTCACAAGTCGGTCGGCAAGGACACAGAGTAAAAAGATTGGCAATGCTCATATCTTAACAATTGTCCGGGCTTATCTTGTTCTTCGACTTGGCACAATAAAAAAGACATTCAAGCAAAAATCTACATTGGAAATTCAGATTAGGCACATCTTCACGGTGCTATATCATCACGCAATGTTTAGGGGTTCGGCAAAACCCTCAACCTCGCCGCCAAGATTTTGACAGGCATAGCCCTAGCTCGACATCTGACATTTCAGTTCACTTTGACAGCCGTGTTTTGACGGCCCTCCCTCGCCCTTCCGCCCCATATAAATTCGCGAGCTCTTCCCTGTTTTTCGTTTGGCATTATACTCGTTTCTCGTTTCTCATCTATTGCATTGAGCACACAATTTCGCTACTCTCGCCTTTTCATCGGCCCATTCACTACTCTCAAATCTCCCATTGTTCAACCCGTTCACCAACACCACGCATTAGTGATTTTCCCGGACACACTTTTCTGTTCTCTTCTTGATATTCTCACCATTTCATCATGCCCAATTTCTACGTCACCCGGAAAGTCGGTCGCCTGAAGAATCTCATCAACCCAGCCATCCCACCTGCTCAAGCTACCACCATCGTTAACCACCTTAAAGCAGCAGCTCGAGATCTATCCGCCGCAGTATTTGACGCCTACAATCTACTAGCGATCCATCACCAACGTCAAGCTGGCCACTTTTTGGACCAATGTCGCCAGTTGCTGCGCAGCAAATAGCACCAGTTCCTGGAGGTATGTATTTGTCGGGCGTTTTCAAAGACTTTATGAAATCCTCACACCTGTTTCTACATTAGGTATTTTGGTACCGCAAAATCTCGCTCTTGAAGGATGCCGCAGCGATCAAACCTTTTTCCGCAACGTCCTCTTGCAATCTATTGGTCAAAATCCACGTCAAAACAACCCCTTCCTTTCGGCAAGCTACGACAACTTTCTCCGACCCGCAATGACTACCGGATATGTGCCAACTGTCCCGCCTGCCGCCCCTACAGCACCAGTAGCGGGTGCGCCTCTGGTCTACACGCGACCCGTATACACTCACGGATTCAACCAACTTTTTTCCATCGAGGCACGAAAGATCAAAAACGCGTTTTGCCGCTTGGTGGTCAGCGGACTACCCAAACACCTGGAACAGACACTACTACATTACTTGGAACACAGCAATACGATAGGGGCCACTCTGGTTACTCGCAATGAATTAGGTATGCATCGAAATGTTACTAAAAGGAACCCTTCTCATTACTCACGCCCGCTTTTCATATTTACGTAGTTCGCCGAACCATCTGTTTACTTGAACCATTGTACCTCTTGTCTTCGGAACTTTTTGGGGTCGGTCAACATTCGGTGAGCGTGGGAAATCCTTTGCTCTTCGCCGGTTTGCTCGACTTTGCCGACCCGAATGCGCAGCAAAACTATGTGGAATTTTTGCAGTAAGTTCAAATTACTTCTTCTCTTCATTCATCATGATGTATACTTACAAATTTGCCCCTGTAGACCGATTGTGGAATTGTGTTTGTGGGCCGCTCAGAACATTGCTTTGGATCACGTACACGACCCGACCATGGCTGTAGCAAATACTTTCGATGCGATGAGTGGGGAGCTCAGGGGAAGTGGATGGCAGTGGGTCCGACTTATCAAGACATCCAACGCCCGTGCACACTTTCTTCTACCTCTTCTACAGTACTTGTCAGAGTGCGCGCACCGCCCCCAACACATTCCCGGCCAGCGTCCCCCACCTCGCACTCTCAAACACGTCAAACTGTCACCGGAAAGGACGAGTCGCGGACCCGATTATGCCCAATTCGACTTCCGGGCGCTGTGTGAGACATTGGGCCATAGGATGAGAGATAATCCAATTTTTGCATCGGTGCTAGGTCAAGATGGACAACAACCACTCTTGCCCGCTATTACCACACAGTGCACAAGACACCCCGCGGCTCGTTTGGATCTCATCGCCCAAATTTTCAACATTGGCAAGGTCAAGAGCCTGCGACAGATTGTTCCGGGTGCCGCTTGGACCTTCCGCAACCAGGGTATCAGTATGCCATTTGACAAAATGGGCATTCTTACCAATGGCGACAATACCATGTTGGGATTCGAAGTTCAACCACCGGCAAATTTTCATCGTGAGTATTAGATATTTTGTTGCTAAACTGAGCGGCATCATTCTAAAATGAGATTTTGTTTTTTGTTCCCGTCCTTTCATAGGTCGCATTCCCACGATCGAGGAACTGAAGGACCGCGATCATGCAGCCCATGCCGAACATCGAATCGTACAAAATCCCGATCAAGCTGGAGGCGCATTACACCAACTCAACCGCCGTCCTATCCTTCCCGCTGCCCGTGTTCTCGTGCTGCCCGGTCCAGCTGTTCCAAGTCCATACGGGCCCACCGCAACCGTACCCCACACGCGGCCTGTTATAGGAATCGACTTTGGTCAAAGATTCCAAGCGGTCGCAGTGCGGGACAACTTGGCATCTCTGGCAAACGCGACAGGAAATACCCTTCAAACCAACCCTCATCAGCAAGCTCAACTGAGACAACTCCATAAGGACAGAAGACGGGAGGCCATCACCAGAGTTCGGGGACGTCAATATCGAGAACTGGACAAGTCGGCGTGGTTTGAACGAAAAGACGCTATCCGGAGGTCCCTGGAGACGCAGCGTAAGACAAATATTGGGGATAATTTCATATTTATCGCAAACTTATACATTTTTGTTTCACAAAATTGATCGACAACCTCCGAGGCCGCGCTGATGCACTGTGGGGTGCTGGAGTTACCCAGGCCATCAACTACTTGAGTAATGCCTACGCGCAGCTCGACCAAATTCGCAACCACTTCTTTTCCTCCTTCCACTACCGGGCATCGGTAACAAGATCGTCTTACCAAGAGCGGGCACTCGACCTCACGGCTCGCTCTCTCCTTTACCCAACCCAACTCAATGCTCGCGGCCAGACACCAGCCAAAGTTCTCGAGCAGATCGGCTTCCGCCGGGATCCCAACACCAACCAAATGTTGTCCCGACCAACCCACCGCCAACAAACCCTTCCTCCCATCATCCGCCCTGCTGCACCAGCACCCATTGCCCCATCGTCGCCTGTGGATGGGCCAACTTTACCTGGGCCAACTTTACCTGGGCCAGAGGCCAACCCAGTGTCCCAACAAAGTCCTTGGCGCGCTGTATGGCCGTTCATGGCGTAACCGTTGTTATGATGCCCGAGAAGGGGACCACCGCCGCGGACTCGGCCCGGCTTGTTCTGTATGAGGAGTTGGTAGTCGGAATACCAGCGTGGGGAATCCCGGCGGGGACTCGGAAATTGGATGCGGGGGCTACCACTCCACTTCTTCAGGACAAAGTGGTGTGCACCACTCACAGAAAGAAATACGTTTGGCGGGCAGATCACATTGGAGGACACCGCATCCGGCAGTACTGCGTTGATCTTGATGGGATTCTCCGGCACCCAACATCATCCTGTCCTAACCGCTTCGTCCGTCACAATCAGCCAAATGGACGACTTCGAGTAAGCGTAGGCACCAACAACAACCCACCTTTCCCATCCGTATTTTCCCAAAATCCCTGCATCCATGACCGGGACATCAATGCCGCGATGGAGATGGGCCACTCTCTTTGGCACTATTCGACGTTTGGTGGAGCTCGCCTTCCGTGGAATCTGCCCGATCACTTCAACTACCCTACTTTACAGAAATGGTACGTTGAATTGTCCTCTGATTCATCATTGTGAAAGAGCCGCTCACTAACCATACGCTTTCCTTCTTTCTTTTTCCCTCCCCTCTGCACTTCCTTGGTTTCTCACTCACTCCGAACTCCCGAATCTAGGGTTGGCGTAATGTAACCCTAGACGGCAGAATGACTGATTACGTACGTGTGAATTTCACAAGACTGGGGGATGAGACTGGGCATTATGCATAGTGCGGGGTCGCTCAGCAACCTTTCGATTGGGCCGTGGGGTAATGATGTGAGACTGGGTATAGCTTTTATGTAAAAGTACATGGGAGATGGACGATGACTATGCCTATCCTTCGACCTTCGGTACCTCTCAACCCAACGGAACATGGGAATGCGATAGCAGAGAGCCCTCTACACATCACAGAGTCATTGTCCATGCCACATGTACTTTTTATCTTTCAGACAATATCACATCATTGGATGCTCGTTCCGTTGATGCTCTTGGATGAAATTCTATGGACCGTATGCCATTCTCAATACTTACCGATATGGACTTTGTTGGTAGGCATATGCGGAAGCAGGAGTATCATTCTACTTACAGGTTCACGGCAAAAGAGGTGAATTGCAATTTCTGTGCTTACCTTCATCGACACAGTGCCCCGTGACGAAACTAACGAAATCGGCAAACTGAAGGGGGTGCAAGCTTCTGCTGGACGCTCATGTCGATTGGTTGACGAACGTATAGTCATACATGTCAGTCTTGCTGGCAGCGGTAACGACATCGCTTTTCTGTAAGTTGCGACGCTTGTGTTCCTCAGCATGGATCCAAGATTGCATATTCAATTCCATAAGAAAGTTTTCACATGCTTTTGAGCTTTCGAAAAGATCATAGGAGCCTCCGCACTAGCAACAAACATCATAAGTATGCCACCCAGGGAAGGGAATGCAAGTGCCATACCATTTTCTGTAAAGATCCACTGTCAATATACCTTTATTATATGGAAAACAAATGAAAATTTTCATTTGCATTCATCCTTTACTGCTTCACGCGGGCTAATGGCAATTGATGAAATCCAGCGTCCCATGATCCATTTCGGATGATTGTTGTTACAAGAAATGTTGGCATATAAGTAGAGTGGCAACATATCAGCTTGGCAATCGAACGCACCTCCCAAAAAGGCCTGCATGCTTCCTTGAGTCTCTTGCGCGGTAGCCGAAGCTCTGCGCACACCTGAGTCTTCCGAACTACCGTCACCGTGCGCAGCTTCTAGTGATGCCGATGCTGTGGCCGCTGCAGCTGCTACGGGCGGCATTGATAGCATTCCGGTCTGCCGCCCTTTGCTCGGTCCAGGCGCTCAAAGTTGAACGTCTATTCATTTTAAATTAAATTTAATGTTATCACTCTCAATGTAACTCCAAACGGCAGAATGACTGATTACGTGATACTGAATATGAAACGCGTCGGCGCGTCTTGCGCTGGTTTTGTGGTGGTCTTGCACTCAGCCGCAGAGGCTCACTTCGGCTCCTGAGTCGGCTCAAGAAGGAATACAACATTTGCTATGGCGTGGCGGCCAGTCCAGGATCTCTCTGTAGACTTAGGACATGACCCCGCACAGGTATCGCGGGGTATCGCTGGGTCACTGGGCAGTCCTCGTGGAGGGTGGAGGTTGGATTTGCTATGTCGAGATCCATGGGCAATGGGATGAGATTCAATAAAACTCTTGCTCGCCTGGCCATCGTTGCAGCATCCATAATATCATACGAGCAGCAAAACATCTGTATCGAGTTTTTCAACGCATAACTGAATAGTACCAAGGTCGACAGAGACCAACCCATCGGCAGTGTGAAAAGGACAATATCACTGCTACTCACCATCTGGATTGTTTACAAAATCGAGTTACCCGCCAAATTAGAGACAACCATCTAGTAGAATGCAGAAAAGCGAGCAAAGGAACTCTCAGCTTTCGCTGAACGACCCGCTGCCCCTATTCCGTACGGACTCGCTAGCGGACGCATTCATGGCCGGTTCACCGGGTAGAGACGCTAGAGAGCCTCATATTCGGAATGATCTCCCTGCCGATGAATTTCTTGAAAACTACAAGTACGAAGATCCCTTCGCACCAAATGTCGAGCAGCATCAGACAACTATGGCGGATCCGCACCGACGAGAGCTTTTTGCGCGAGATTCCCAAGGTCTGAGTAAAGACGCATTACCCCTGAGGGGGATTGAGACACCCGCCAAGTCACAGGCAACCCCTTCTCGTCGCTATCTGAAGGGACGATTCTCCAAATGTCAATTCATCACGTTGTGCATCTTGATTGGCATGCTGATTTTCAGCATCATATTTCTGCCCCTCTTGTACTTTGTAAGTAGTCTCGCTTTGCACCATCACTTACTGCCTACTAACGCTGCACTCAGGTGATTGTACCCGCCATTATTAAAAAAGAGTTTGCTACGCGACCATTGGATTCCGGAGGCAACATAACACCTGTTATGCAGACGATTGCCCTAAATCGCTTCACTGAGCAAGGATTAGACCTGAAGCTGGGAATACAATTAGTCGGACTGAAACTGTCATCTTCAATTCTTTCTGGAGGGCTAGAGTCTGGAAGGTTCCAAGTTTCGTCACAGGACAATGCTCAACTTGTCGAAATAGCGTTGTCAGATCCCGTCAGCATTAACGGGAAGGAAGACATGAAGTTTGAGCAGGTATGCTGATTCTCTGAAAGTGGCACGGACTTTCCCTCATTAAAGTATTGAACCTTCTAGAATGCCTTTCAAGTTAATTTCCCCGAGCCTCCAAATACTCAAAAGTTCACCAAATCCTTCTTGTCAATACTTCAACAGCCCCGCCAGCCGAATCAAGCAGGGCCATCAAAGCCCACAACATTTGTAGTCAGCGGTCGTGCGCGATTCACGTTGATGGGTATCACTTTCAAGGAGATGGACCTGCGGCGGGAGCAAGTGGTAGATTTGGCGGAAATTGCAAACATGATAGGTTTGTGAAAAATCTATTCCAAGCTGCAAATCAAAAATTAATCTTGATAAATCTCCAGATGATCGAATGAATGGGGCGACCACCACTGCCCCAACCGGAATCGACACTCTCTTTGTACAAAATGCTACATCCCTGTCATTTCAAAATGTGTCTCTCATGGTAGCCCAAAAAGATATTGGAGGCTCCGTTCGGGCGAACGTCGCAGCGTTGCAATCATTGGATGTCAAAATCGGCAAATTCAACTTCCAGCCGACCCTGTCAGGGCAGCCCTTGGCTCAAGTGTCCATTCAGAATATTGTAGCTGCGCAAGCGTTTGCCATTGATTTTGCGATGGCCCCGGTAGCTATCACGGATGATACTGCAAATCGTATCAAAAGTATAATTTCTGGGAACTTGGACGACCTGTCCGTGGGAGTATCTGCCATCTCTCTTGTTGACAGCGCCAACAAGCCAGTGGGGTGGTTCAACGCCATTGTAGACAAGCTTGCAGTCGAAGTCAGTGCTAGTAGATTGCTAGGATCAACCGTCACCGCCGTGAAGACAGCATCGGCCGATGCGGGGAAAAAGTAAGTACGCGAATTATCTGTCTGATTCGAGCGAAATTGTAACACATTATTTTTAGCAATACTGAGGCCCTGAAAGCGTTCAGCAAGTACGTTAAAATTCAATCTGCAAAGATCGCGGCCGTAGCCAGCGGAATGGAGGTTACTGCAACTGTTACAACCTCCATACCCTATCCAATCAAAATGGACATTCCCTCCATCGGTCTATCGGTGATGAACAGCAACGCGACTCAGTTGATGGCCATCACCCTTCCTCCTCTTTCGCTTTCGCAAGGCGAACAATCTGCTGATTATATAGTGGTTGTTACGCTCGATAATGCGGACGATGCCAGGACAGCAGCCACGGATTTGATTAATCAAGTTATGAAGGGCACTTCCACCAGCGTCCGAGTGGGAAGGTTCCAAATAGGCATGAACCAGTCTGTTGAGCCGTCGTTGAACAATCTTTTGGGCGTATTTAGCCTGGCTATTCCTCTGGATTCGTTGAATGGTGCTATCAGTCAGCAGGTACCCGCCCTTGCTCCAGGACAGTTACCATTTAACGCAACCGCAGCATTCTCTTTGGTCAGTACCGGGGTTCAAGGAAATCTGAAGTTGACACCTCCCAGTCTTCCCTTTCCTATCAGTGTCGATATGGGACAGGCGAGTGTCAACTTGGATGTGGGGGGAAACGTCTTTTGCAACGCGGTTCTACCCACGCTTCAACTAGCCACGGGAGGAGATGTCAATATTGCCCTTGATTTGCGTTTTGCGGTCAAGCCTGACGTTTACCCAAAGCTGGTGACCGACCTTTTGGGTGGACAAGCGGCTTCTGTCAACATTGGCGGATTGGCTTTCGGACTTCAAGACAAGCCTATGACGCTTCTTTCCGCCTTTCAAATGCCATTCTCATTCAAAATTCCCATTCCCCTTCCTGGGCCGAAGCCTCAACTTAACATCATTCCGCCTTCCATTAGTCTGCAGATACCTATACCATTTCCGGTGACAGCCGATGTGGGAACTTTAACCGTTCAAGGACTTTTGGGGGACGCGAAAGCAGCAACACTCACAGTAAATCAGCTCGCAATTGCGCAAGGCACCAATCCTGTCAAGATTGAGGTTTCCCTCAATTTGCTTGCTGGCATCAAGGGACTGTTTGAGTTGATCGGCGGTGGGGGATTGGGCGGAACCGATTTGACAATTGTTGGAAAGCAAGGGGATGTCACCTGGATTTCGCAAAGTTTTGCAGGGCAGAGGGTCACTATCAATCTGCCGCTTCTCTTGGGTGTTTCCAAACCTGCACGTCGCTCGCTGGCGACCAATGATTGGCAAAACATGATTTCATCGTATAATTGGACGCAAGAATCGCGAAAGTTGTTGGAGCGGACGTACGCACTACCACTTGCAGCATAGTGATCTGTTATGTAGCCGCTGATATAGACCGTAGTGTTGCTTGAAATTGTAGTATATGTACATCTCTGTAAATATTTGAACTTTGATTTTGTACAGGATGGTGGTTTCTAAACCAAAAAATACTGAAAATATTTTACAATTGAATGGGGTCATGGTATACGGATGGGAACAGACCAAACTTCTCAATAGCCATAGCGTAATTGCGCTTGAGTGAACTTTGGTGGAATCCAATCCAATTTTTGCGGGTCGATACGAGCCCTGTTTTTTGCGAGAACTTTCTCATGGTGCTGAATGTTGCTACGACTCAGACACATGACAAATTGCCCTTTGTAGTACTTGATTAGATCCAATGCTTGAAGGGTGTGCATAATATCGTCGCATGTGACACTTGTTTCCTCGCTCAATTCCTGGATGGAAATTTCACCGTGATAGTCGTACAGCTTCTCCAGGATTGTATCCGCCCAGAACGAACGGTATGATAGTAGTCCCAAGTCCGATAACGGCTTTTCAGGTGAGCCGGTCTTGCCTTCAATTTTGGAGAGTTCATAGGAGAACTGGATCAAAAGTTTCCCAAAGCCCATGCGCTGATACTGAGGTAATGTCAAAATACATGCCACGTTGTAATCTTCGTTGGATTGTTTCTCCTTCGAGAAATAACCCAAGATATGATGTCCTGCGCTGTCGCTCGAGACCATGATGTAGAAGAGGAAAGGCTCTACGTCGTAATACAAGGTTTTGTGATCCAGGAAAAGTTTGGAGAGGAGACACAAGTTGCGGCAATAGCGCCTCTGCTTCCTTCCGTCAATCTCATAGAAAGAAATATGTGCTTTTTCATCGCGGTAGATTTCATTTCCTGGAGGGTGTCGCAGGGTACATTTCTGCCGATGCCGCTCGAATTGCCGCTGTCCGCCCAATCCTTCCAGACAAAATTCACAAATATATATTTTGTCAAGCTGCGTAAATTCCTCTGGATACGGCGAGAAATACCACGTATCCACCTCATGCTTGCCCATAATAATTTTGTTGATGTTCTTAAGTCGAGCGATTTCAGTTACGCATTGGGTCATTGATCCGTGTACTCGCAGTTTCTCCAACTCTTTCTCCTTTGAGAAGGTCTCATTCTCTTTTCCTGAGGTTGATGGTTGGGCTTCTTTGGGAGTTTGTTGTTGACTCTCCACATCCTTTTCATGTTCTACTTTAATTCTGCTTTCGGGCGTCAAGGGTTGGTTCTGGGAAGGCGTCCTATCTCTCTCGGGCCTCTTGCGCTTCTGTGGTACCGTTGGCGTTGCCGACGGAGACTCCTCGGCAGGAGTTCCAGGTCCGGGGGCCTTGCCGCCTGTTTGTTTCTTTGATGATTTGGAGAACTCGACTTTACTTAAATTCAATTGATCCAGTCGTACCCACTCGTCCAGACGCTTGTTGAAACCCTCATAGTGAACATAAAACTCGACCTTGTCCAGTGCATGCTCGTTTCGAAGGGACAAGACCTCTGCCCGGTGCCAATGCCGCTCCTCTCGACCTTTCACAACGGTAAGTTTTTGGACCGATAGCTTGGCGCCAAGGGCCTGAGCAACAAAGTCTTGTGTCGTGACCATGGTATATATGGTGCTAATGTCAACTGCAGCTGTGAGCGGAATTGCTGAAATGCAAATGGTGACAAACCGCGTGGGTGTCGGCCGTTGCCAAGACACTCGTTTCTGCACAGTCATGCGGTGGCAGTATAAAAATTCGAAGCTTGCTTCTTCAGAAAGTCTCGACTCAAGACATTGCAAGGACTTTTTGACGCTGCAACTCGAACGCAACTGTGATGGTCAATCAATATGCCTTCTTGCATATTTCTGACTGTATCATCTGTGACGAATGCCATTCACTCTGTCCTTGTCTTTGTCAAGCAGAAATCCCGTTCTATAGCATCTTATTCGAAGGTTCTTTCTCATTCACAAAGTTCCTTTTTACGAGGATGCATAAATTGAGCACCAGACAGCACTTCTCCTCAGAGACATTCCGCGCTTTGCGTTGAATATCTCACGGAAAGCGCTGCCACATTCATTTTGTAATCGGTAATCGTGGTATCAAAAGAAAGCAATTAAATATCACAAAGATCTGTTCCGGAGGTTACGGTAGCAAAGTTGGCATCTTCATGATATCGTAAATTCGTCCATGTTGGTCCGCCAGGGTCATTATGTCCAAGTCTTATTCCAAGATTGTCCAACCGAGACCAGAGGTGTGATCAGCCAAATTGCAACCTTACAAGTGCAATCTCCAGTCGTCGCCTCAATGCAATCGACTCCTGCTGCAGCATGAATGGCAGCATAAGCCGCCCTACTCCGGGTGTGTTGAAGGTGATTCACAAGTTCTTTCTATCTGTGCAAGGAGCCCGACCTAAATAAACAACCCAGTTCCAGCAAGTTAGACGGGAGTGCTTTGAACTTCGAACATTATATGAATGTCTAAGTGATACAATCTTTGGATTGGATCTTGATGGCGATGGGAACGGCGGCGACTTACTGCTGGTTGGCATCATCCTATCGTTCCTCTGAGGGTTGACCTATACTAACAAACAAACTTACAGTATCAAGACCAACTGAATCGTTTATTGACGGCTGCCGAGATTGAATATGACCTGCAAGATGCACCGGTTGGCGGTTTCCTTGTAGCAAAAGGACTGGATCATTCAGCAGCCGCATACTCAAGTATTATGCGCGAACATCTCGCCGTTGAGACCGCCAAAGATCAGGTATACCTCTGGTATGTGAAAAATGTCAAATGGACGTGCTCATGTTCGACCACAGATTCCTGGGGAGGTGTTCGCAATGCTGGTGGAAGATATTGAGAAGCAACTCCGCGCAAAGTGCCAATACCTGTGCCGGAACGTATACGGGTCAAAGTCTGTCAATCATGGTGCGATCACTACTTTGTATGCTTTGCTGTCCGAAAAGGCTGGCTCATCCCAGTGTTTGTACGTATAAGACGTGAAGCTCAACTCTGCCAAAACTGCCGGTCTCGCTTCAATCGTTACCAATCGACAGAGCCGCATCGACAAACGGCGGAAAGAAGCACAAACCCTGCAAATGCAACTGCTTGAAAACCTGTCGCAGTACTATGAGGTTCGTAAAGAAGACATATCTCATCTTCCCGCGGATCTATTGACAGAGGTTGTGGTCAGCTTTGGGACGCTATGATGGACAATCTTCAAAAGATTATACTACAGGTGAAAAGTAAACTGGAGCCAGAACGCCACCAGTCTTTCGCAGAGTACAGTGAGGCGGTCATGAACAATATCCATTTGAAGCTGAGGTACAGAGCTGGATGCAAGTTTTGCACGGAAAAAACAGGTGATTTATAGTTTTAAAAGGTGTTTCAAGGCCGAAGCAGCCCTCGCAATGACGCAGGGCGAACAGGGTGAAGACCTTCGACGAATGCGGTATGAAAACTAGCTATCCGTATTTCAATCATTCCTAGCGCAAAATTTGACCAGCCATCTTATCAGGGCTTCATTGGACAATGTTTATGCAGATCTGCAAAAGCAAATGCTGCATATTAACGAGAATCTGCGGTCATACGAAGACGTCGGCAAGGAATTCAATGACCTGGTATCAGTATATACAGCGCTCATGCGAGATATAACTTTTGTCGCGGACGACATCAAGTATATGTCAAGATGAAAGCCAGGCGACTCGGCCTAAATCCACGACCTGATCAAAGTGTCCGATACAAGTAAAAAACACGGAAACAACAGTCAGGTTCCCCTGGAAGGCTTTCATTGCCATAAAGTTTGGTCAAATTGAGAGAACTCAACAATGTCCTCGGTTGCGGACTGTTCCGCCACTTTGTAGGTGACTTTCAAACGTAATTTGACAGATGTCTGCCCCAAGAGTCAGACTCAAATCCAGTAGAATTCGACAAACTCGATGCCCCTTACCTTTGTGGGATTTTCCACCCGTATAGCTTGATTCGCGGAGCTTCCTTGTGGAATTGTAGTAGAACTTTGGGGATACATAGTAATTTGTAAAGACTGTAATAAAGCAATTAATATCATAGCGAGGCGTGTTGAGTAAAAGCATACATACCCGTGGGACAGCAACTTGCATGCCAACCTCGGTGAGCACACCTGCTGCGCCATGATTTTTCAATTCAGCTTGAATGTCCAGAGGAGCACCTTGACCAGACATGTCACGCTTGGCGCTGAGAGTGATGCGAAAACCATTCTTGTCGTATGCGACATAATGCTTGGCAGCGCTAGGCGACGCAGAGGAAGGTGATCCAAACCCCGCTCCGCTCCCACCGAACAGATCAGCAAGAGGATCCACAGTGAGAGCCGCAGAAGAGTTCATTGAGGGGATAGATACAGATGGGCTTCCTGAAGCATTTGACGATCCGAAGAGATCTCCCAATAAATCCGTGGCGGCCTGCGTGGGAGCCTTCGTTGATGCAGCAGGAAATTGCTGACCAGCAGATGTTGGCGCGCTTCCGAATCCAATTCCGCCCAACAGATCCATGATGTTCTATGAGCAAATCCGATAAAGGTCAGTAAAACAAAGCTGAGCAGCAACTTGTATCATGGATGCGCTTACATCAGAGGTTGGTGCCTGCCCGCCAAGAGAAGGAAGATCATTACTACCGCCAAATACAAGACTGTAAATGTCGTCTGGTTTGCTGGCACCTTGGCCACTTGGCCGGGAGCCGCTCACGGACAGTCCCAAAAGATCATTTCCAAGGTTGGCCATAAGATCAGGAGCATTTCCAGTGGCCGGAGTGTCCGCTGTTGTAGAAGTAAGGATCATGGGTACCTGCGAGTCACAAAGAATAGCCGCACAAACCTGTGGCGGTGGGCATCCCCAGTCCTTTCTTTGCTTCTTCCTGGACAGCACTTTCAAGGACGGGCATTTTTTCCAGCAATGCAATCCTACCGACGACATTAGGATAATTCATGGGATTCAAGAGCACACACGGCCATACCGAGTTTCCCGGTCAAGTTGCTGAAGCTGAGTGTACTCCACTGAACGCTGTTGAAGTTCAACTTGAACATCCGTTCGATATCTGCTAACCAGATTCTTGATTTGGCTGGACGAATAAAGCGGTAAGTATTGCTCGCTCCTGCTGCTCATGACGTATGAACTTACTTTAACACAGACTCCTGAGTGAAGCGACTAGTGAGTTTCACCAATGCCATAATCGAGTATTCTTTGACTACGTCAGTCGCGAATGGGCCTTTGAACATGCTACTGAACATATCCAGCACATCTTGTTCACTCGGCGCAATTTGATAATCACTCTGACTTGTCGGGTCTGCCATGGTATCCTCTTCGTCTTTTCCGGGAGAACCCGCAGTTCCCGACACCAGGATATCTCCATATTCTCCGATACACCAGACAGTAGCTTGTACAAGACCTTCCTGAGTCAGAGCTTTATCGCCTTCATTCTTGACAGTATTGTATAGCTTGCGGACAGCGTATTGCTGCAAGTCAGGTTCCGAGGTCGTGACCAATTTCACGAAATGGTTGACAACTGCCTGGTCAACAAACGCACCCGCCACTCGGAGGACACGGCAAACAGTATCGATCTCCCATCGCTTATTTGATCGGTAACGTCCCGCAAAGTCACATATACGCGAAGCAACAGAATTTTTGATATCGCCTTCGCATATTTCCAAAAAGCTTAGAAGCTCACGGGTCAAGATACGGATATTTTGAGAGTTTATCAGGAAAAAGGAAAGATCCAGAGCCCGTCGCCGAATTGAAATATCACTGTCACGCAAACAATCCAGAATAGTCGATCGGTGACGTTGCAGAGCAGAGGAATCGGAAGAGCTGGTCTGAGAGGTCTTTGTCAATGTGGTGAGTGCTACGTATCTAGAATCAAGATCATCAGGAATAAGTTGTGCAAGCTACATCTTCAGAGCATACCGAATATTGTTGTCGCGGTTCGCGAGAAATCGACCGAGAATGTTAATTGCGAGGACTCGCAAACTACTTTCACTTTCAATGTCCATGATAGTCAGGACAGCCTCGTATAAAATCGCGTTCCCCACATTTTTGGAAGCTTCAGTGTTTGTGGCCACCTGGAAAAAGACAAACAATGAGACTTTCTCCCGCCGGAGTGACACCGATAAAAAGCAGACTGCAGATTGCCAACACACCTGCGCTAATACATCATTCATTGCTTCACTAGCTTCGGCATCGCCCTTGCCTAGGATACGCATCAGGCGAAGAATCTTCACTTGAACAAATGGGTCTGTAATTCCATTGACGTCGTGTTCAGGACTAAATCCGGCAGTCACAAGGTTTTTCAAATGCCGAACGAGCGTGCCAACCGTATGCTGGCAAATGGAGGTTAATGCTGGTGCATCCTATTGCTTCTATGATGGCAAACTTACAGTTCGCAGGTCCGTCGTCACCTCGGGGTTAATTTTGCACATTTCTGTGAGCAAAGTAATACCCGTCAAAAGCACACCGTGATTTCTCTCATTCAATAAGCTTTTGGCGCGAGATTGGAAGTTTTCCATCAAATCAGGAACTTTTCTAATGATGCGGAGTGCACAAAGTGCAGCCTGTCATGACAAAGACTTGAGCATTACGCGTCATCAAACATTTGAACTGAGGCTACCTTTTTGCGGATGTACGTGTTGGAGCTGGCCAACAAGCGTTCTACCTCCCCAGACAGATCCCGTGACATGGCCGGGGAAGAGATGTTTCCGAGTGTACAAAGTGCCAGACCAACGACAAACATGTTGGCGCTATTCATGTCGCTGTAAAACAAGGTGTCGCATTACAATCGATTTCGATAAGCCGCTACTTTCGTGGGAAAATACTTTTTCAATGAATTCGTCACCAGCGTGAGAACTTCCTGATTCTCATCCAAAAGTAGCATGATGCCGAGATAACCCAGTCGCTTGTCGGCAAATCGCGGAGAGGCAACTATTGGCAATCCATATCGTGAGCATTACTACATCCTCGCGTGAGCAACAGTGAAGCCTACCTAATTTCAGACACTCTATCTGTCCAAAATGAGCCGGATATCCCAGCATGTGGATGTAGAGCAACTTTGCAACATTCGAGTGCCGCATCTCTACATTCTCCTCCTTGAAGCTAGTTCGCAGGTATGCGCTCTCTTTGGCGATGACGGTTCGCTCATCCGCGGCAGTTTTGCAAGCTCGAATCGCCTTGATAAGGTCCTTCAGGCGATAAGCGCCGAGCTTTGGGATAAGCTTGTCCATTCCCAGTCTCTCTCTTGTCTTTTAATGTTGAAGTTCTTTAGGTATTCTTTAGGTATCAAGCTAATGGCACGAAACGTCCAAGATGTGTGGTCCTCATTGATTAGCGTCGAGAAGCGTCCCAGGACGGACCTCCCAGATATGGTTAAATGAAGTATAGTCTTTACCCGAAGTTTTTTTTTCTTTCAAGTTTGTATATGAGCTTTCTCCCGACTGGCCCGGGATTGCAGGAACGATTTTTAACAAGTATTTGAAGATGATTTTGTATATGAAGTTCATATGGAAATGATATACAATTTTGTCTTTATCATGTAACATCTGATGTCTTGACCCCCACCTTTTCCACAAAGATGTCTCTAACTTTTTTCGCACATCGCCTCGGCGGCTGAAACGTTGAATAGTTGCTGAATATACATATATAAGTCATCTGCCAAGCGGGTTGCTTCAACACGAAGGTGTTTACGAAGTTCTGGGGCAGGTAAGATCCCCAATAGATAGTATTGATGGGGCAAAGAATGAAATTGTGTTGATACATGATGGTGAAACAGAAGAAGAGGGCTGAAAAGTGCTGAAATAAAGGGGACAGATTAAAGTATTTATAAAAGAGTGACAGATTGTGAATGTGAAAGGATGTAAGGGTAGAGAGAAAGAGATAATGCTTGAAGAATGACCGACCAAATGTGAGGTGGTTAAAGCAGAGGAGTGATCACTTTGAGATCTGGAAGTATCTTTTGTTCAGGAAATGTGGGAAAGGTAGTTTACAAAGGTAATTCTCACCTCATTCTTCGTCATCGCCATCATCGTCTTCCAACTCGACTTCTCCAGATGTGCAAGCCAAATTGGTGACCCAACTTTTCCAATGCTTTACGCAAATCTCTTGCATGAGATGCTCACACGGATCTTGCTGGAAAGAATCGCAATGACAGGCGGGAATGATTTTAGAAACTGGAGAGTCGACGGTTAGCCACTCTATCTTATCCGGCTTGACTTTTGAAGCGCTCGCGTTTGGCTTCGGCGTAATGTCGCCCAGCGGCTGGCGGTCTTCAAGGTTCGGGGCATTGGGAGTATTGTCGGCGACTGGTTGGCGGGGTTGGCGGTCTTCGGGCTGCTTGACAAAATCATAGGCACGGTATTCCTCCAGCTTCGTGATGGAACCAAGGTTTAAATCCGCACTCCAAAAAGGCAAAGGCAGAATTCTCTCTGAGATAAATGCCAAGACCCCAGGAGCCGGTTTTACGAAAGAAAAAGTTCCATTCTCTTTCCTCCGCTTAGGAGGACTAGCCTCCATGGCGTCGGTGAGACTGTGATCACTCATCAGCTGGTAACCCGGCACGAGCTTTTGCGAGGCCGAGTGTTGCTTCTCCTTACTGCCTTGAATTGAAAAGCTCCCGTCGACCGCCATGACTCGCTCGAATATTTTGGTGACATACGTGGCCATGGTGGCGAGCTGTTCATTGTAATAGGTTGCGCGTCCACTTGCTGCGGTACCCCGCGATGCATCGCTGGCAGGAAAGGAGCCCATGAGATGCGAGTGGGCGATGCGCCTTTCCTTCTCCAGCTTGTTCTGCTTCGCTGCTTCCGCTAAAAACGCGGATGCCCCAATGTCGGATACAGCGGTAATGAACATCGTGTTTACAACAGCGGAGTTTTCCGAATCATACGGTCTCAAGGCGGCACGAATAACGGAGTGGAAGACTTCCAGATCTTCCGAGCTTGCCCAGGGGAGGAAGCTGCGGAGGGCTCTCAAAACCTCCTCCTTTTTCATACCCTTGAAGTAATGAAGGTTGCCGAGAATGTATAGGATGATGTTGACATAATTCTTTTTCCCGTATCTGATAAAGAATGGGAGGAGACGCGTGCAAACATCACGGTATTTTCCCATATCACCAGATGCCATAACATTGCCGGCGTCAAGTGCCATAGGTAGGTCCTCGTCGAAAACGCGCAGCAATGCCTCTACAAAAGTTCGCTGCACATCTGTCATTTGGTCTTTGCGTGCTTCATACAGTGCCTTCATCTCTTGACGACATTCATTCTAAGCCAAAAAAATCATCGAGAGAAGCATCACCCGCCTTTCCGGCCTCATTTTAACCACCGAGACAGTGAAATTTGGGAAAGCGGAACCCCAAATGGGCATAAAGAGCCCAAAGTTCCAAAGAATCAAAGCTATAGACGCTCGGTTAATAATTTGTCAGACCATAAGTCAGTTACCACAAACCTTGCTGTGCATTGAGGGCGATATGCATGCCGTCCGGCCACGCGAGCAACGCTGTCCGGAGACTCCGCCCTGGCTGCCCCCAAATGACCTTGAGGACATTGACCCACACGTAGTAGTCCCCTACTACCCACGTGCATCCGTTTGGGTATTCTCTGACAAAATCCATCATGAGTTGGACCAGAGTTTGGACATCCTGCCAGGTCTTCATCTTATTGGGGACGGCAGCGAAAATTTTGCAATCTTTCAATTGCGCCGCTTTTGTTGAAAGGTCGAATTGATAAAGTGTTCGAAATTTTCGGTCATCCAAAGACTCCAAAAAGTGGTCAACATAGTTGAGTGATGATGAGTATTGAGTGGATGAGGGCAACGAAGCCAGAACAAAGTCTTCAGCATCAGTTTTGGTGGGATCCGACATGACACTGAAGTCGATGTAAGGCTGTTCTGGTCTTGGGAGTGGGGCAAGGGTTTCACCAAAGTTTTCAGAGACATTCGGTGGAGCCTTCTGATAGAATTTGACAGCCAGGTTAGCCTGGGTGTATGCTTCTGAGAACTTGGAAGTGTTCGCTGATCCCGGGCTTCCTCGAACGCGAACGCGATTAAAATCGTCAAGTTTGAGAATGATCACTTCCGCACCGCTAGCGACTCTAGCCTCCAAGTCGACCTTGCTCTGATCCACGGTAACTATCATCTTTTTCCGCCAGTGCCTTGGTGCAAATGACAGGTTCAGTGCAGACAACAGCTCCTTGTCTGTGTCAGTGAGAGATTTGCAGGTGGTGAGAACGTGCTGTTTGACATAATTAATTGAGGATGTATGGTCTAGCAAGCTAGCAGCCTGCATTGCGATCGCCACCATGATCACGCGCCTTCGTCTACCCAAATCTGTTTTCCATGAAGAGGCCTCAAACCCGAGAAAAGTCGCCATCTTGGTTGCCAGTTGGTCACAGTTCGAGTCGAGATGGTCGATAAACTCCTCCAGACTGGCTGCAAACGGCATTGGAGAGGTGAAAGGGTTTTCGCGTAATAACTTTGTGGATTCTTTGATGTTGATGGGTTTGGGTTTGGGGGTGGGGGTGGGAGTTGGGAGTGTTGCGACAATGGTAATGTGAGGAGTATCAGTTTGTGTACCGGCATCAGTGTGGTGGCTCACAGCAGGCTCGTCCTCCACCAATGTCCTTCTTCCGAATCTTTCAGGATGCTGTTCAGCAAAGCTCTTGAAGCATCTGTTACAGAAGACTGCTTGAAGAATCCAATTCTCCTTGCTATCATAATGCAGCTTCGATCCATGCGATTGTAAAAAGGCAATATCCGAAAGATCACGAACGTAGAAGTTCCCAGATTCTTTGCACCGACACTTCATACATCCAGCAGCATATAGCACTACCCGCTGTGATTTCCTCTTCACCCTCTTCAGTTCACAGACTCGCGGACTATCGAGAATCGCGTCGGTGTCGCTCATCTTGACTTGCAGCCTGAGGCTTTCGCATACACCGTATGGGCTTGACCTTCGATTCCGAGTTAGAATATAGGCCCAAAAACAATCTGTGTGAATGCCAATACTTATCTCCAGCTGGCCTCTTGCTCAGGAGCAGCAAAAAAAGAAGGGAAATAATAGCCAATCATGTTCGTTTGGCACGATGTAACCATTACAAAATGGCGCCAAAGAAGCTTGTACCACAAATGAATCTGATACTCATACTTCTTGTTCAGCGAAATGTCGCGCCGGTAGGCCATCTTTTGGAGCTTTCCAGTAGCAGCAATGCTGGTCAAAGATTCTGGAGAGTGCTTTTGACGCTGGCGGAGATCGCGTATTACCTCAGCAGCGCAGCGCAATTATTTCCTTTTTAGTACAGGGTTGATTTAACTAAAGCTGGGAGGTCCGCCCTGGGAGAAGCGTCGAACTGATTACGGCGGGAGGGAATTCGCGCAGTCACTTTGCCGTTCCGTGGTCGTGGCTCGTTGCAGGAACCATTCTGCTTCTACCAGAGAGAATTTCCAGAAAGCTTTACGACAAAGATCGTACACTTTGGATATGGCTTCCAGCAGCATAAACCCCGCTCCAAACGCTGGCAGCGATGTCGAAGAGTCTCCGTACCCTGTTGTTCCAATCAAGCGAGCAAAGATCAGCGCGGCACCGGATGTTTCTACCCATGACCTCGACACATTTAGCTATCTACCTGCACCAACAACGAAAGAAATCACCCACAACATACCCTACAGCGACCTTTCCCGTCCCGTTGCTGGCCCGCAGAATCCATTTGCAACTCAAACAACAGCTCCCAATCGAAATGTCTTAACAGGTGGGTCGTTATTTCGTGGGATTGTTTATATGCAGATTGGAAGGGGTTGACTGACCATACCTCAGGTTATATGGAGAAATACACCATGTCCGACTACCACTTTGATAATATGTCAAGAACGTTTGACAACTTCGGCTATGCTTATGATCCTGACAGTAACGGTGATGTTATCGTGGGGGATCTGTCCAAGGCTGCTGCAAGGAATGGGGCGACTGTTTTCGAAAATGTAAAGGGTGCAAGCGGACAGGAGAAGCGTAAACGAAAGTCTGCGGGAGATCCAGCGTCTATCGAGAATTACGCTGGACCTTGGGCAGGTTTCGAGGGGGAAAATGTTGGCGAGCCTGTTGGTCCAACAGAGGAAGAAATTGCTGAAGCGGAGGCCAACAGCACGCCTGCGAACGTATCCAAAAATGACGATGGAGAAGACCCAGGCACAGAGCGCTCGATATTTCATGGAAAGGAGGAACGCGACTATCTTGATCGCACTTATATGCATATTCCGAACGATCTCGACGTGGATCTGCGGGCGGAATCTGGAACCAAGGATTGCTATTTACCCAAAACACTTATACATACATGGACGGGTCACACCAGGGGTGTCAATTCCATCAGCCTCTTCCCCAAGAGTGGCCACCTGTTTTTGAGTGCTGGAATGGATGGCAAAGTCAAGGTGACTATTGTGAAAACCACGCGCAATCTATTCCGAATTAACGAATTGTTTTTTCAGCTGTGGGACGTCTACCATGACCGGCGTTGTCTACGTACATTCATGGGACACTCCAAAGCAGTCAAAGACACAACATTCAATAACGATGGATCCAAATTCTTATCCGCTAGTTATGACAAATGGATCAAATTGTGGGATACGGAAACGGGCAAATGCATCTCTCGTTTTACAACAAAGCGAATTCCTCATTGTGTCAAGTTCAACCCTGACTTTGATAAGCAGCACTTATTCTTGACGGGTTGCGCAGACAAAAAGATTTACCAATTCGATATCCGCAGTGGAGAAGTTACCCAGGAATACGATCAGCATCTTGGAGCTGTTAATACAATCACGTTTGTGGATGAGAACCGGCGATTTGTAACCACAAGTGACGACAAGACACTACGAGCTTGGGAGTTTGACATCCCAGTAGTCATCAAGTACGTTGCCGAACCCTCCATGCATTCTATGCCGGCCGTATCCGTCCATCCAAATAGTACGTTTCAGCTGCTACAGGTGACCTGTGTCTCTGATACTGATGCATTTTAACAGAAAAATGGCTGGCATGCCAGAGCTTGGACAACCAAATTGTGGTATATGGGGCAACGGATCGCTTCCGAATGAATCGCAAGAAATCGTTCCGTGGTCACCTCGTTGCTGGATATGCGTGTAAACCATCTTTCTCTCCGGACGGTCGATTTGTCACCAGTGGAGACTCGGAGGGCCGTGTATGGTTCTGGAATTGGAAGACTTGCCGCGTGCTTAAGAAGTTCAAGGCCCATGACAAGGTGGTTATCGGGACGGAATGGCATCCACATGAAACAAGTAAACTCTTTACGTGCTCATGGGATGGTACCATCAAGTAAGTGTTATAGTTGTGCATAGTGTGGTCCTATTCTCATTGTGTCCCCTTTAGATTTTGGGATTAGTTTGTGCTTCTTTTAGAGCTGTCGAGTCGTTTAGCTTTCTTGTAAATAAGGATGCGTTTTGAGCGCGTGCATCGGAAGGTTGTGGGAGATTTGAGTTTTTATATACACAGAATGAACCCGGCAACAACAGATTACAGATTGAAAACGAGAAGGACGACTCCAAATTCTATTTACAAATTTATACTACGACATGGCAGTTAGCCAGAACCGGCCATTTGGGCGTCTGGCTCGCCATTCTCCAAAATGCTATATTCTTTGATCAGAGTACACTCTCCACCAGACTCCATGTCCATCCGGTATTGATAAAAGTATCCTTCGGCGGTCACGACCATGAGCATCGCATTGTTAATGGCACATATGTTTTGCACTTTTTTCGCCGTGCTGGGCAGTTTTGCGAATGCGAAATCTCTTGTTGGCTCCCACATTTCTGTAAACATGTCTGGAAGAATGTAAGAGCCAACGGACCCTGCCATACTCGCTATTGGCGTTTTGCTAATGGAAGAACATCGATTAATTTCTGATAGCACGGACAAAATGATGAAACTACTGACAAGGAACTTATGACGCTGTTCTTGCGGGGTGGGATGCTGTTACGTCGCTCCAACTCCATATCCTTTTCCTCTTCCGAAATCAACTTGAACACATGGACCGTATGTGTAGCACTGGATACACACAGTAGTGTACTATCCAGGTTAAATGAGATGGAATAGATCCGGGCTGCCATAGTCCCGCGTCGAAACTGGAACAGTTTGTCGCCTGTAGGAACTGAAAACACTCTAATGACAGTCCCCTTATCACTAGCTGTGGCAGCCATGGTTCCTTGATAGTTGAAAGCAATCGAGCTGAGTGGGCTTTTGTGCGCTTGAATAATGTTGATTGCTTGAAGGTTGATGGCATCAAATAGTAACAGTTCGCCAGCTGCGCCAGACGTATTTGGTGGGTAGGCCAGGTAGCAGTTATCTGATGAAGGGGACAAAGCGCTGAGAGCTGTAAAAATATTTACGAGTGAGCACATCATGAGGCTTGCTTCGCTTCCTTGTTCCTACCATTTGGATTTGGACTGGTATCGATCGCATGCAAAAGCTTCATGTTGCTGATGTCATAGATATATATATGCTCCTCAAGTACCACCACAAGCCGCTTGCGATTCAGCTTGACCGCCAGGATTGCAGTTACGAAAGTAAGTTCGCATATGGTGGATTGTCTCTGGACCATCCGGATTAGTATTCAAATCATACGTTCAAATCGTTCTGCTACCCGCCATACCTTGGTATTGTTTATTTGTAAACGGCGAGGCGAAAAGGCTGGTTGCTCGCCTGCGCCTACTAATGCTACAAGGCTCGTGCAGAACAACATTTCCACAATGCCGATGCCACCCTCCGCTGTCCACGTAAAATTAGCAACTGTCATCCTTGCAGTCAAATAGATGTCATTTTCTCGTACCTTTTCCATAGCACTTGCCGATGGGATCACAGTTGTATATCTTGTAGCCATGTCTTGTTCCAACTGATATGCAACTACAGGTTCACAAAATGAAAGGAGGCTGCGTGAGGACATTATTCGTGTTCATAATAAGCGTTGCTTGCGCAGTGACTACACTCAGCCAACAGCAATTGCCCAACGATCTCGGTTCCATGGACCAGATTGTCCTGCAGCATGCAACAAAGACCAAGCATAAAAGTGTGTGCCTACCTAAAATCCTGGTTGAAGTTTATGAACAACAGTTCATTGGTAGATTTCCGGCCGATGTTCATATTCACTGCTTCGTCCTCATGCAGCAGTTTCGCCCAAATTCGCTTCTAACCTAGATGCTCAACGCGAAACTCCTCGTGGTGTGTCGTCTTAGTAGTTGGTGTTACTTCTGAGGGTTTACTTTCGATTGGATTGATCCGTTTGTCAGGTCCTCCTTTTTGCGTTTGAGCTCGCGCGTTTGGTCATGACCCCAACATTTTGAGTCAGAAAGCCAAAAACAAAAGCGTTTTTTTTGCAGATCGGCAGGCAGTCTGAGGCAGATCGGAGAAGGAAAAGCTAGACTTTGAAGACAAGGGGGCTGCAGGGCAAGTCGCAAAATCAGAGCGAATGGTATTATTGAGGGCACCTTCTTGATCTCCGGCCCTGATCTCCATTGCGCAACTGTTCGAATGGCTTCTACAATTACCTGTTCAACCGCACCACGCGAGAGAGATACAGGCGGGAAGACGACGAACCTCATGCGCACCGTCGTTTCCTGCAGCAATCTCTGCTTGAGGAACAGTAGTTTGCGTGCTTCCATTTTCAGCTCTTTTCTCGAAGAAGGAACACCTCTGCCACAACATGGACAAAACAGATAATATTCAGAAGGAACGAACCGTCAATTTATCAGTGGCAGTAGGAGGCACAAGCTACCATGGGAATTCATACGACACGGAGGACGAACGACGTACGAATGTTGATTTGGCTGCTCAACCGTGAGGGGAGATGTTGAAGTGGCCGGTAAACTAGAAAAAAAGATCAACGGATGCGCAACCGACACCTACGGAAGTATGCAGCAAAACACGCCCCAAACAATATTTGGAAGGAACGCACTGGGAACCTGTCAGTTTTGGTCGCGGGCAAAAGTTAAGTAAGAGATGTCGTATGACACGGAGGATGGACACCGCACAGCAATCAATTTGGCAGCGCGGCTCAAGCAGGATACATTGAAGGTTGCCCCCAACTACGCTTCGGAGGAGGCAAACATCAAGATCCCCAAGTTTTTCAAGTCCATTCATTTTTTGCATTATGTTGTGTGGGATCCGGTCAGCTCCGCTATTTTTTGCAAAAGCGAAATGGACAACTTTTTCAAGCATTACGCCCGCTTGAATGAAGAGGGAAGTTTTGGGAAGGTTTCCGCGTACTTCGGTCTGCTGCAGACAAATTAGCGGGGAGCCTTACACTTTACACTACTTCAATATGACCACTACCTTTCACCTTACACGAACAACCTTAAAAGCTCCTCATCTACTACGACGCCTGCGAGACTTGTTACCGTCATGAACTTTGTGCAGCGAATGCCCCCGGCTCAGAATGAAAGGCTGCAGCAACTGTTCGCGAATGCAACATATGATGGTGAGTACTATGCATCTTGTTACTTCATTTCATACCTACGATGTGACTAAATATTCAATTCTTATTTACTTAGGTGGTCTTCCTTTCACACTATACGAACAGCCCAGCATGCACAAAGCGCTACTTGCGCTCAACTCTGCCTTTGTCCCACCCTCACGAAAACCATTTGGGGGGAAATTTCTGACTCGAACATATGCCACCATGAAAAGACAGGTTGAAGATCTTTTTGCAAATGAAGAAGACCTCTGTTTCACCACCGACGCATCAGACAACATCCGAAAAGAGCGTATTGTCAATCTCTCAGTCATGGCGGCGGACAAATCGTATTATTGGCAGTCTTACGATACGGGGGATGAGAGACACTTGGCAGAAATCTTGGCAGCGCGTCTAAGGAAGACATGCTGGCTGTAGCTGGAGGAAAGCTGGAAAAGATCAACGGCTACTCAACCGACACTTGCTCTACTATGCAGGCTATGTGGAGGATCCTGAAGGCCGACCCCGACTTTGTGAAAGTCTTTCCGATCGCTTGCGCAGCGCATGTGTGCCAACTTTTCATCAAAGACATACTGGGGCTGCCAGCGTTCGTGACCGCTTTCAAGAATGCGTCGGCCATTGTATCTTCTTTACCGGGTCACCACTGCAGTATGCCGCTCTGAAGGCCATCCAGAAAGCGCAAGGACGAACAGAACCACTCAGTTTTGTCAGATCTGTGGGAGACCCGCTGGGGAACCCAGCTGGGCATGGTTAACCGCCTCATCAAGCTCAAGACAGCCGTCCAAATCTATGCTCATGACTCCCGCTGTGCCTTCAGCGAAGGGCTTCGGAGCCGTGTCCAAAACTTTTGAGTTCTGGTCAAGTCTGGGACGAGTAGCAAGCCTGCTACAACCGATGGACAAGACAATCCGACAATCCGAAGGGGTCCGCAACCACTTTGGGCACGTCTTTGCCGATTGGGTCACCGACTACGTACGGTACGGAGCAGCTGATTCCTGCAACAGACGCCATGTTCCTCAAACCAAACAGATACCTACGGAGCAGCTGATTCCTGCAGCAGACGCCATGTTCCTCAAACTAAACAAATACCTACGAAAAGCACTCCAGAAACCGGTCAACTCACACGCAACAATCCTTGACCCAGTGGCGCTCACGGGATTTGAAAGGTTCGATGGCAGTACCTGTGCAGCGATGCGCACATATTGCCCACAGCCTGGACCCCAAGTACTTGGAAGGTATGCAAGTTGGAAAGTGCCTGACACTTTTTCTCCAACGGGCACCCATATACACCCGGGACAACCACGTCGACCTCCAGAATCAAGCAATATGGGAGCTCAAGGATGACTCGATTGCATTCTGGACCATCGCACGGAAGGTCGTACCAGCTCTCGGCAATGTGGGCTCGCCGCGTCTTCAAACTACCAGCAACGTCGGTTGCAAGCGAGCGATCCTTCTCCGTCCAGAACTTTATACACAGCAAGAAACGGGCTCGCCTCGGACAAAAGAAAGTGGACCAACTGTCATTTGTCTACATGAACCGGCGATCATTGGCAGGTAGCAAGTATGAAGACCTTGAAGCATAGGAAAATGCCGAGGAGAAACATGCTGACTGCGAGTTTGAAGAAGAATGCCGCGGTCAATACCGATTTCATTATGACTTGCCTTGCCGTCATGACCCCTCTAGGTTTACCCCGCTACCGTTTTCCACTTGCTCTCACTATTTTTTCGCTTCGTCTTTTACGTTTCTTCTTGTATTATATCTGTCATACTCCTGAGAATGTGGAAAAAACAAAGGAAATGTAACATTCAAGTATAATACAAGAAATGGTAGCAACAGTGCAGTTTAGAATATCACATCGGGGTCTTGCTCATACTCCTGCAGCAGATTTGAGGCTGCGGGACCTGAATCTGATGCCATGGCTCCTCCTGCCGCTATTACATGACCATCATAAGTCCATCCGAAAAAAATATACAATCCGAGTATTGCTTACCTTGCCGTGCTTCACGATTGGCCGTCTCAACCGCCAACTTATCCTTCTTCTTTCCCTGCACCTTCTTCAATCTACCCCCAAAAAAACCCATCAATTCAAAACCATCGCAAAAAAGAAAAAAGTCTATCATAACGCACCGATAAAACTCTTCTCGATCCGCTTCATCCAATTCAGATGTAATAAATTTGATCGTGTTTTCTATTTTGGGGATAATCACATGTTCGATGGCGTTCACGCGGCGGTTGGTCACTTTGATGACTTCGTCCAGGATCACGAATGCCGTCTATAATGAGAAAAAAGGGTAAAGATGGTATTTACGCGGAGGAAAAGGAAGAGGGCGGACCTGGAGAGATGCCAATTCGACCAGAACTTCGATGGCCTTCTTATATGTCTCTTTGCATTTTTGTACAGCCTGGCCTCCCCGTCCCAGTCCCGTCAACTCAAATGCTATTCATAAGATCATTTAACCCCACGCGCACACAAAGAGAGAGAATATAATAGGAAAACGCACCATTGGATCCATCCACATACATCTCAAACGCGGGTAACTGTACACCCGACACATTCTCTGATTTGGCCCGGACTTTGAGTTGGGCGTGTTTGACACTTTCCCGAATCTGATATCTATTTTAAGTCCACTCCATTAGTAACCTCGTTGTATCGTTCATTGGATAAAGGAGAATGGTACCCGATATCCCCTGTACTGTACATAACCTCGGCATACGAGAAATTCGCGACCTGCATAATCTTTCCCATCTTTCGTTTGGCCTAGAAGTTCCCAGTATCACTTCCACATCTAAGAGGGGAAATGGAGACGGACGTACATCATCGATTTTTTTGACGATATCGCGGAACCGGCGTGTGAGGGCCTCGCTCTTTCGTTTCAACAGGGAGTGACCGGTATGAGCTCCCTTGAGCCGATTCTTCATGGTCGTGAGCGCCCTACACCATCCAATCGTAAACCGTCAAATCCACCCGCAACCAGTCATAGGATCTCTTACATTCGGGTCGGGAAGATGGCGATACGGGGCCCGGCGCCGCTCATGTTTGATTGTTTTTGATATTAGGTGAAATGTTCGAAGATGACTCTTGCCAAATTTCCTAGTCTTTTGACAATCACCCGAACTTCCCAAACCTTCGCGCGCGTGTCATGGATCATGTGATTTTGGCGCAGCATGAGAAACGTAATCTGTAGGTCCGCCTCTCAAGATTTTGGTGTCGAAACGATATACTAGTGAAAAAAAGCTCAAGTCAGAATGGATAAAATCAAGGAGGTACAGCGGGACGTGTGTTTTTAATATGGAGGATCCAGCTGATGAGATGTCACTCTAGAAACTCGAGAAATTGCGCATTGAGGCCGAGACCCATGAGTCGCGCGCGACCAAGGCGACAGAGGAGGTCCGACTACTGAAAGAGGAGGTCGCCAAAAAGGAAACCGAAGTCCAGAGTCTAAAGAACAAGGCCACGCTTCTATCGGAAAGCGTTGAGCGGACCGAAAAACGCGTCGAGGAGGTAGATTGACACTTGAAGCGTTGTTTTTTGGAGAGTGAATTTTGACCAGCGGGATTTGTTGTTCTAGGTCAAACTCCGACAAGCTGAAGGGGACCGGGAGAGTTCTCAGGCTGAAGCCCTGCAACGAAAAGTCACGATGCTGGAAGAGCAAATTGAAGAAAAGGAGCGTCAACGAAAGGATGTGGTTGAAAAGTAAAATCTGCAAGCCCCAAAGATCTTTGAATTGCATTATTGATATGTGAGAAAACTTTAGGGCACGGAAACTGGAAATGAATGCTGAACAAGCCGAACGGAAAGCCAAACAACTCGAATCTGATAATCACGAATTGGAGCGCCAGGTTACGGAGATGTCGGAAAAGTATACCAAGGCTAAAGCCGATTTGGATTCTTGCCTCAAGGGTCTGGAAGATCTATAACCTCTTCCATATGAGCTCTTTATCACCATCAATAGGATATTGTCTCCCTTTTTTCTTTCTTCTGACACAATGACTTTCAAATATATATGAGGCAAAGCACTGCCGTACTTTTCAGATGGGTAGTGGTTTTTTGAACCCAATGGATACGAACATAATGTACAAGTTTTGTGCGCTACCGGCGTTTATCCCGTTTCTCAAAACGCATTTTCAAAGCGCCAGACATCGCGTGCTGAACTGGTCAGAATATCCCCTGTGCTATCCGTTCCTGCCCAGCCCATGTACACCTAGCCATTGACATCAGTTTGAGAGATTCATTTTGAAAATGGGCGAGGGGGGCATACCGTGATTGTACAATTGCCAGCTGAACATGGCTCGGTACAAATATTGTCCAGGCATGAACACGTCGATAGCGTACAAGCAGTCGAGAACCAGTCAAATGACTTGACGGCTCCTAAAAAAGCGTCAATAAAGCTGCCAAGTAATGATATGAGGGGTAAAACATACCGTTTTCCAATGTGGCAACAACAGTACGGGCGGGTACGTATACCGTCTGACCATTAGCAATCACGGCAAACCGCCTGTCCTCGGTTTCGTACAATGTGTTGCGGTACAGGAGTTTCATGGCTATACTGGGTTGGGTGGATTCACTCAGGTTGGCTGTGAGGGCCGGCCAGCCTAAAAACGTAAAGCACGTTAGTCCACCAACCAAAAATCAAACAGTCGAAACGCAACATACTGTTTGGAATAACCATCTGAGAGTAATCATCCACAGTGGGGAAAAAGACGGCAGTGCTATTATACTTGTCCTGGGATATCGGATCGGTGGTCTGTAACCGCATATACACGACAGACGATCCGCCTTTAATGTAGAGGGTCGATGTGGCATTGTTCCGGGCTTGGTTTTGGGCGAGACCGCAGCCGGCGTTGGGAGAGGTGAGGAGGGATTGGGGGGTGGATGCGCAATAGCTTCGGGAGGGGGTGTCAAAGTCGGACGCGGGGATGGCTGACATAGCTCCTGTTGGTTTGACGGGGAGGAGGGCTAGGGAGAGCGTGAGGAATATCAGGTGGAGGGAGTGGAGTAGGTACATGGTTGGATGTTGTCGGATGTGGATTTTTGGGTTTGAGTCGTCGCAAGTCGCAAGTGCATCAGACATGTCGGAGCTGCTTACGATGCGGCGCAGCGCAGGAATGTCATTATGCCGAGCCTGATGCCGAGGCGACATTCTGGCAGACTGGCAACGGAGGATGGGAGCAGCGAAAAAAACATACGATCGTGCGATGAAAACAACGTAAATTCAGCAAAAATAAATTACACGCACGCCGATTCATAAATTACAAATGCAAAAAATCACGCACTGCCGGGATACACACTCGGCAACAACGTCGCAAACGTCAGATACGACGTATGCCCTCGAATCTCGCCAACCGGTTTACTGATAACATGTTCGCTCATATCCGTGGGAGGAGGAGCGATTTTGGAGGTTTGGGATGTAGGGGTTAGAGCTGGCACGGGGTCGATGGTGGGTGTTGATTCTTCTTCTTCTTCGGATTTGCGTTTTGGTGTTGTGGTTGAGGGGGCGGATGGAGTAGGAGCTTGGAGTTTGTTTCGATCGGCTAGACGGGGGAGTGACCGTTTTGTCACTTTGCGGAGATCGTAGGATCTAGACAAGACTTCAAACATTTTGATTTCTAAGACATACTAAAAGTCAGAAAACTGATGAAAAGAAGATGCGGGTATAGTATACGTACCAACAAACCCCTGTTCCTGCAATTGGGTACATGTCGTCAAAACCTGTTCCATGCACGGACTAAAACAGCAGATCCGGCCCGCTTTTGTTTGCTTGAATGCCTTTTTGGCCGATGGGAGGGCTTCCCAGGGTGCAGGCAGATCAAGGAATACTAAAAGGAGAGTGAGTTGAGTAGGGTAAAGGAAGAAGAGTAGATGAACGGGACGTACTGGCATCTACTTGATTGTCTAATCCGAATCCGTCTGTACAGACATTCCGGTGTTGGAGTGTAATCACATTGTCCAGTCCATGTTGGGTAAACTCCAGTGATGCTTTCTGGTACCGGTCCAGACTATACTCAAAACTAAAGACCCGGCCTCCGGGTGCAACAGTTCTAGCACACGCATGCGAAAACGAGCCCGACCCCGTCCCCGCTTCGATGAGGGTTGACCCCGGGCGCAGGTCGAGGAGAGTTGTGACGTAGGAAATGTCGGGGTGGTAGAGGATTTGGGTGCGGTGGGGGAGAGCTAGTGTCCAGAGTTCTGGGGTCGGGTGGAGGAGGAAAATGAAGCCTTTCCCCGTTTTGGATCCGACCTAAATCAACCAACCGGTCAATATATACATCTAGATTCGGGGGGGATTTGGATAGTACCTTGGACCCCCACGGCTTCCCAATCATATCATTATGCGGAAACGCCCCATAACTATTCACAAACTGGAGTTTATCCGTCACCGTAAAGAATGTGATATTCTTTGGACTCTGCACCCATTGTACAATTAGTCAAAAGTATACAAGTTGGTTTGGGAAAGTGGGACGTACCGAGTAGGCGATAACGACATCTCCTAATGCGATGGATTGGGTGTATGTCCCAAAGGTTTGTTTTTGTATTGGGGTCATGTTTGCCAACACAATTTCAACATTCCTGAAAATTGGAATTTGGAATGGTTGATGTTGAACTAGACGTTGGGATGGTAACACCAAATGAACTCTGGACCTCCAAAGTCATCACCAATGACTTTTGACCCGCACTCTCGATCCAAAAAGTCGACCGCTATTAGATATGACTGCCACCAAGGATATAAGGACCAAATGGTCCTTCCAGCTCGCCAACCGTGAAGTCTCAACGTGAGTTCTCCGTCTGTCGTTACATGCTACTCGATACCCATATACTGAGATGTGACATTTTTAGAAAACGGAATTCAAAATTGGATCCACCCGGGTTTGGCGAATCAGTATCAGGGGATGGTCGATCATCGGTATGCCTTATACGACCCATCAAGAAAGGAGGAGGTGTATTGACTATGATTCCTACAGAGACGAGACAAAACCGAAGACCAATCCGAAAAAGACGCGCAAATCGCCAATCTCAAACTCAAGGTAATAAATAACCTCTCCATTAACAGAGACCATCTATACTCAAATGTATGAGTAGAAAGCATGGGATGTTGCCCTCGCACCCGGAAAATCCATCCCGATGAATGCGATTATGCTCTACATGTCGGGCAACAGTATCCAGATTTTTAGTGTATTGGTGACCGTCATGTTGCTCTGGAACTCGTTAAAAGCCATTATGGGGGTTAATACCGGTTTGTGTTCCCGTTCATGTTTTGGAATTGTGCAAGAAAGCTAATGACGGGGTTTTGTTTAGTGTTTAGTAAATTTGCGAACACAACCGCAGAGAAACGACCACAGGGAATCGCGGCACTGGTCGCGTTGGCGAGTGATCCGCTCATGATGCCCAAACTTGTTTATGTATTGTTGCAGTGTGGGTGTTTGGGGCTGGGAGTGTGGAAGTGTGGAGGGATGGGGTTGTTGCCTACGACGCAATCGGATTGGTTGGCGTTTATGGACCCCAAAGTTCCGGTTGATTGGGCGTATTAAAGCTTCTCTCTCACGTTATATAATACATTGGCATGGTAACTTTTTTTTTGGGAGTTTTGTGTGGGTGTTTGCGGGCAAGTGTATTAGTGTACAATAAAAATTAAAAAATCAAGAGGAGAGAGTTACAGACTGGGAGAAGGTACAATCATCTTGTCCAAGCGCCCAACAATAATATCCTGGGCCTCACGGGTCATCCGGGCACACAAATCCGCACACGTCGGAATATCATCAATCAAGCCACAGACTTGTCCAGCCGTCCACACACCAAAATCCGTATCCCCATTCACAAAGACTTGACGGCCGCGCTGGCCCGAAACGAGATGCTGAATGTCGGAGAATTGGGCACCCCCGGGCCGTTTCTCAATGGCGACGACTTCAGTCGAGACTTTGTTTTTAAAGACTCGGGCAGTGTTGTGCAGCGTGCGGAACATCAGGGAGGTGTCGCGTTCGGTTGCGTTGACAATGGCTTGTTTGACAGACTGGTGGACGGGGGCTTCTACGGTGCACATGAAACGGGTGCCCATGTTGATACCTTCGGCCCCGAGAGCCAGGGCGGCAGCCAGACCACGTCCATCACCAATCCCTCCACTGGCAAGGTACGGCACCGACAAAGTCTTAGCGGCCTTGGCGAGAAGGATCAAACCACCAATATCGTCTTCACCGGGATGCCCCGCACATTCAAACCCGTCAATCGACAAAAAGTCGACACCGAGCTTTTGGGCGGATAGGGCGTGTTTGATGGATGTGCATTTGTGGATGACGGTGATTCCGGCGGATTTGAAGCGTTTGACGTGCGGGCCGGGGTTGTTGCCTGCCGTCTCTACTACCTTGATGCCTTCTTCGATGATTGCGGTGACTATTGCGGATCAAAGTGGGTTAGCTCAAGTCTTTTTACATATAAAGTTGCAACACTCGTCCCTCCCGCCGGAATCCGCGCCCCGCTCGCCAATTTCCGTCCGGGAAACACACTCGCTACGCCAGGCCCCTCGGCCTCCTTTCCTTCATCCCTCAATGCCCCTCGCTCATCCATTTTTCCTCCAAAAAAACGTCTATCCCATTACTCACCATAAGACTCATAAGGCGGCGGATTAATACTCGGCAAAAACGTAATATTGACTCCAAAAGGCTTGCTCGTCATCCCCCGACACCGTTGAATCTCGGCCCGCAATGCGTCGGGTGTGGGTTGCGTTAAGGCCGTCAACAACCCAAGACCGCCGGCGTTGGACACGGCAGACGCCATTTCGGCGGTGCCGACCCATTGCATGCCGCCTTGCACGATGGGATGGAGGATTCCGAGGGCGGTGGTGAGTTTTGTGCGGAGAGGCATGGTTCGTTGGTTGGCTGGTGGTGTTTGTAGGGGGATGAGAGTGAATGCTAATGAGAGTGAATGAGGAATGTCATGGCACGGCAAGCACGCTCTGCTTCGGCCCCTCGGCCCCGCTTTTTCCCGAGCGGTGTGGCTTGTGCAGTCACATGGGTTGCTGGTTCAGGCCACCTGGTCAGGCCAGGTTCAGCGGTCGGGCGGAGTTCAATTCAGCGAGGCTGTCACTGAGCAAAGAGCGAGCTCTTCACTTTATCCTCAACACAAACAACCATCATGAAGATTGATGATTTAATATTTTCCATAGGCGACCATCGACTGCCTCTGCGGCCTCGGACAAAAGCGCTCCTTCAAGCACACAGGCAATTGGTGCTCGACGATATCAACCGACTTCAGGGCGTCCTTTCCAGCACACAGGCAATTGGCCTCAAAGACCGGCTCAAAATTAGGAGCCTGGTCGACTTGGCTCGAGCGCTAGAAAACAAAAATGAGATTATACCGAGTCCGGTACGTCTTTTATTCCCGTTGGGCCCACCTGCTGTGACAAAACGTCACCTGGCAGAGGCCCGGCGCCTTCTTCCTCCCTATCTGGATCATCTTTGCTCTCAACTTTACAATAACAACCACCTCGCTCAGTCACAATTCGATACTCTCTTTGACCCTGACACGGGCGGAAATCGACGCGATATTGATTATATTCTTATGGACATGGGTGCGTGGAAAATCGAACCGGACTATTATTTCGAAACATTATTGGTGTGGGGAAACATGCCGCGAGAGGAGTTTCAATTCTCGCTCGCTTCCAAACATCAGATACTCTCAAAATATGTCGAGTATACAGAGGAGAAGCGTATATTTCGGGAACTGCGGGAAGACAATCTCGAATGCCCAGATACTGATGATTTCCTTGACGATTATCGCTTCGGTCTCCAGCTCAGCGTAAAGGAGATTCTGCAGAAGTATGAAAACGCAACAACAAGCTCTTCTGCGGAGGCGGGCACGCTGGAATGTATCTTGAAATGGACAAGCGATACTATGTCGTGACGGCCGCGCATCGCCTGTTTCCGGAGCTGACCGCCATGCCTCTGCATTCGGAGGAGCTGTCTACCTTCAATGACCTTGTTCCTTTTGCCATCTACAATGACGAATTTGACATTGCCATTGTTCCCTGCCTTAAATCCTTCCATCCTGACGATAGCAACAGCTTTGGGCTCCCTAACCTGGCAAATCCACATGTCTGGGACACTAGTTTTGAGGATGTCAACCTGCAAATCCTCAAGGAGGGTGAGACGGGTGAATGGACGGTGGGTTCGGTGGTTGCCGCTAGTGTAACGTTTGGAGGATATCGAAATATGGTGAAAGTGCAAGCAAGCAAGTACGGGCGGGTTAGGGTCTTTGGAGACTCTGCCGATAGCATGTATTATGGCACCATCGGCATAATGGGTTGGCCGATTCCCATTCACCGGACGTCTGATGATGAAGAAGGGGTTGGCTACGGATGTCGTTTTTTGCCTGCTTTTGAGGCTGTTTTGAAGAAGCTTGGGATACCTGACCGCAATGACTTTCGAGTTCCAGAACGGCGGCCACTATATTTTCCATCATAACTGCTTTGATGGTTTTTGGCGGCTTGGCTATGCTGGACAGCCCCCTTATATTAGCTCTATGATGATGGCAGCCCGGACGAGTTTTGAATGCAAAGGTTCTCTCATATACTTGACCAGAGAGCTTGGTACCATCATCATAGTTTACGGTCCAGAGGAAACGCCATGACACGTTCTTGAGTGCTATGATAGGCAGGCAACGGAGCGATACTCGAGTATATGGTATACGTGCATTGCATCTTTTCTACTACCTGACATCCTGTGATAAGTAATGGGGGTCAGACATACATTGCTTTGAACTTTTCCCATCTATAAAGTAAATCATCAGACGTGATGATATAGATGATATAGAAGTAGCCAAAGGCGGTTGAAGTAGAGTTAAAGGTCATCCACGCTCCGCTTCTGGCTCCGCTTCGGCCCCGCTTTTTCCCGAACCTTGTTGTCCGTGGCTTATATATACCGAGGGGGACGTGACAAATCTTGCAGACAAATCTTCTCGCGACAAATCTATAAACGACAAACGGTAACTTGGATCTTGTAGTAGCGCCAGAGGGTGACAAACGTTTGGATAGTTCCGCCGGGAAACGGTCGCGGTTCAGCAATGCCAGAAGAAGAACGCGTCAAACCTTGGAGACGCGTGTTATGGAGCCCCCTCTGCAAGCCTCTACTGTCTTTGCCCTGCTGCCTTTCCTGACTGGCTTCGCCCTGCATTTTTTAATTTGTTTTGCCGTTCCCCTTTCATGTCTTGCGCTCTTTCGCTTTCCCTTTATTACATGTACTTCCACTATTTAACATTTTTTAACACGTTTGCTTCCAGGTTCCCCATCTCTTACCCTGTAATTAAGCAACACTTACGACATGCAATAAAAAACCTATGAAAACTGCTTACTTTTCCGCATGATCTTAGTTTTACATGCATGCTTTTCTCTTCCTTCTTTCTTACTTACCATCCAGGTCACACTTAGGACATGCGAGGCACGAGAACTTACAAATAATGCCTACTTTTCCATATGATCTTACTCTTGAATGCTGACTTTTCTCATCTCCCTGCTTTCTTACCATCCAGGAAACGATTAGGAATTGTAAAATGCGTATGAAAACTGCCTGCTGGCTTTTCTGTGATTACCTTCCTTCTCTCTTACTCTGCGGGAAACACCTACGATATGCAATCTATATAACAGACCAAGCATGCATGGATCAAATTCCACTGCCCTGTTCATCTTACACTTCTTCATGTTACGATACAAATGAAGTCTGTTTCTGTTTCACACCCCTCATACGATCGATAGTCATCTTTCTACTCGAATCGGTACCATGTTCTTCTTTATACCTGCACTGTCGTTTGTAATCTTCTTCATACACTTTTATTTGGTCACTTATACGAAACACTTCCAACATTGAACTCCGGTCCTGTTCCTCCATTCGTTCGGGCGTAATACTATAATAATCAATCACTTGGCACGGACAACATTTTCATAATCAATGTGTATACAGTTTGCGCGCGAATATATCAACTAAATCATGCCATACTGTAATATAAAAGTCCCATGCATCTGTATTGGAGAAGGATAAATGAGAAGTTACGCAAAAGAGGCAGGCCGCCGTCGGTTGACGAACAACTCGGTCAGCCCGAAACATACTTGCTGCCTTGAACTGTTCGGAAGAGGAAGAAGCTGTACTACGAGACGCAACGATGATTGAAAATTGGCTAGTTTTTAACGTGATCTTTTATGGATGTGTAGATGATACCTCACTGCGACGGTACGAAAGCCCACAGGACACCGATTATCATGTTGACGGGGTTGACCACGGGCAGAGATGATCCAGGACGTCAGGGTGGACGTCCGTCTGCAACCAAGCCGGTTTCGCTGCGCACCCTGAAATGCTGCGCATAAGCGGGGGAATGTGTCTCCTCTGCAAGCCAAACGCGAGCAGGACCCGCTCGATTTAACGAGGCGTTGAGTGAAGGCATATGTTCACATGTTGGGTGGGAATCTGTATCCATACAAAAACATTTCTCGAGAACGAAGCCGGAGCGGTGTACATGTTGAGTCGTGTTGGCTCCCCCCAACGCCAAAACCATGCTCTCATGACCGATCTCAGTAGCACATTTTGATATGACAGAGTCCCAATAAAGAAAGGGTCCAAGTTGCAAAATGCAACCGCCCGACGCGTTGAAATCGCGTTCAACAAGTTTTTCTCAATGGATAGCATTATCAAAGACCTCAACTATACTTGAAATCGGGTCTGGTCATTGTCATCCGTTCACGAGGAGCTCTCGTAAGGACACTCGCTTTTTTTTGGGAAAGTGGGTTCCAGTTTAACCGGAAAAAAACAAAAAACGTTGGGAAAAAGGTTCGGGAAAAACTTTTGCCCAGTGATGGATTTGGTACTTGGCGGACGAACACACTCCGTTGCATTCTTCAACATGTGCGCAAAAAAAAAGTACTCTGGGTCGGAATTATAGAATTGACACACCCGAGGATTTCCGTCATTTTCATCGGTTAGCTTACCCTCGACGTCGTCGTCACCCGGACTTTTTCTTTATACAGGAGGGTCCGCTATATATCATGCACCAACAGCGCTACTGCGCCTCGCATGCCGAGTAGCAATTTGAGAGCTTACATTTTCCAATCAAGACCTAGACATCCGTGTGGGCGCTACACAAAGGGCGAGGTAAGAAATGGACCTTTTGCAAGATGACCTTTGGCTACGGATTTCCGAATCCACACATTTCACAGAATTCGGGTGGATATTTAATATTACTTGGAGCTTTGCCTGAAGGCGCCGTCTTGAAAGTAACCAAGGGATTTTGCGCAGTCGGTCATTACAAGTATCGTGAGAGCCTGCACGCGTGGGCACATCGAGCATGGACCGGCCGAATCCCGTTTAAGGTGATGTGCTTTGTTCAACTTGAGGAATGTCTGGCCAGAAAAAGTTTTCTTTCAACGCGCTTGTACTGCGCATCCTGAAAGTATTTCACGCACATAGTGGAACTGACAAGGTGATGCGCACTCCCCTAACCCAAGCACGTCCGATAGTATATCAACGCAACAAATCATCGACTACACCTACCCATTGAACTTTTTAGCCAACCCCAACGACACACACCCGACTTGTTCCGGACGCACGCCAACGACAATGTTTGTGCTGGTAGATCGCTTTGTCCAAACGTGCCCCACACGGAAGACAGCAACTGCCAAGGAGACAGCAGAATTGTTTCATGGCCATGGATCATAGTCTCAGACAGCGATCTAAATCATTAGCAAAATTTCTGGTCCGAATTACCTCAAGATCCTGGATTTGCGAAACACACATGTTCACCAACAGACATATGGTCTCGCCGGAAAAACACCATCAAAGGACTCAAGACCTATATTTATGCGCATTTGTCGAACCATCATATGCCAGACTTGCTTCATTTTCGCCGAGTTTTGCTCTCCGCAACGACTGGCAAGACCCCAATCTACCCCGACACAGGGCAACACACCCCCGTACTCCCAAAAATTACCGAGCTCCTTTAAGGTAGATCGCGGCAGGCCCAACAAAGACAAGCACTTGCAAAAACACAAATTTGTGCATCGCAACCCTTCTCCCCTCGACATCGGTGTTGTCTGTAGTCAAAGGATCGTTTCAGAAATAGATCCACAACCTTCTAGCGACAAAGTTTGAACGCATCGAAATAACAACTGCTATATCTAGTCAAATGGCCGCAAGATATTTCAGCTTTCTTTCGTGGTGGTCATGACGCGTCGAGACGCGAACGCGTGCTGCGCGAATGTCTTTGTCTGTGTTCGTTTCTTCACTTTATACAGAGTATATTAAAACCCCGGTGCGCTTCGCGCTTGCGGGGGAGTGCTCTGGTTTATAAAAACGGTCAAGGTAGAAAAAAATTTAATTCAAAACAACAAAATATGCAAAAAGCAAAGAATGGACAAATGTACAAGAATACGGAAACAGGAAAGAGATAGTAAACTGAATGAGAGCAGAGGGTAGATGGGGGATCAGAGGGCAAAATTGGTAGTGAAACCGGCGAAGTAATCATTGCAGAAGCCATTGTGGAGAGCACAGAAGGTCGCATCGAACAACCGCAAGCCAAGCCTTCCAGGACTATCTTTGCGAAGCAACAGTGACGGATCCCCTGTTACAAATCATACACGTGCAATTCCTGGAGGAAGCAGCGGATGGCACCATGGTCGCCCCAGCGCAGGACACCGCAACCGGAAAAGTGACGCGCAGCAACCTGAGCAACGTTGTGTGGGCGACCCGATGGACGAAAAGTTTGGGAAGATTATTGCCCTTGGTATTGGGATGTGAAGGCTCCGGAGGAACCTAGCGGTGGGGGCGGAGATAACCATTACCGGGCAGCTCCGCTCACTGGGCATCATGACAGCCAGAGAGTATGTCTTCGCCGGAACGTCTACCAAGGTCTAGACAATCTGAAGACAGCCAACGTGGAAGTTGGACAGTTTCGGGGAGAGATATGTAGTCAGTGTAGTTGCGTGAAGATGAAGGAGGCAATCTGTAGTTCGTAGATAGACAGCGAGAATAAACATTGTAAGGAAACAGAGTTCCCAAAATCATTATAATAACACATCGCACACATTGAAACAGCCAAGATATGGCATAAGAAGAGATCCAGGCGATGAAAAGGGACTAAACGGTACAGAGCCAATATAGAGTGGAGATTAGTGGGGAAGGAACGAGTTATTTTTTGTAAGGTTGTCCGGGACACATACATGGGAGGGGAAAAAATTAGGAATAACGCTGTTATTCACGAAATTAGAAAAACTTGTAGATCGCCGACGGAATATCAGAAAGAGAGAAAAACGAGCAGCCCAACAGATACAGCAAAAGATGCAGGATTAAATAGCAAATTGTAGAGAACGTACTGAAGCATTGCTACAGCGTCAATGAATAAATTAGGAGAAAATGAACAGAAGGGGAATTTCTTTTGAAATTCTGAAAATGAGGCCAAAAAACTTAAAGGACGTGTTGAATCTGCCGAGAGGGACCTTGGAAAGGACACCCACATAGAGAAACTGAGCCAATTGAAAGAGAAATGTGGTGGGGAGGGCACGAGCCCAAAAAAGGGCACATATAAGGATGCTTGCGGAACAACATGGGAGAAAAAAAAAATCAGGAAAAACGCGGAAATTCACGAAATTAGTCAAACGTGTAGATCGCCGACGGAATATCAGACAGAGAGAAGAGTGAGCAGCCAAACAGAGACTGCAAAAGATGCAGGTAATAAAGAGCAAATTATAGAGAATGTAACGAAGCATTGATCCAGCGGAAATGAATAAATTAGGAGAAAATCAAGAGAAGGGGAAAAAATTCGATGGAGTAACAGAAATTCTGAAAATGAGGCCAAAACGGTTGAAGGACGCGTTGAAAGCCGTGGAAGGGACATCCAAGGGAATATGGACACTAGAAAGGCACACGGGTGTAGAGAAGAAATTGATGCGGACGGTGCAGGCGTAAAAGCAGTTGCTATGAATCAAGTATGCGGGACATATGCGAAAAGATTATGGAAATTACAAAAATGTCGGGATTTGGCAGAGAGTGTGGTTACGTAAGCAGATAGGGTGACTGTGCCGGACTGTGCCGCAAAACGCACACCTGAAACATTTGTCACGGACCCCGTATAACCAGAGAATACATAGCGTTCGGTAGACGGAATTGTACTGGCTCAGTTGAATATACTTTACACTGAACAACAACGTTATAGTTTTATGATATCCATGGAACATCCTCCCCTGCTACTCGAGTAAGTAGCCTTGTCATAGAGGGTGGTTCCTCTACTCGAGTATATAAAGCGACTTATTCTTTGCACCCACCCTGATCCATCCGGCATCTGAACGGGCTGAGGCACATCTCCTGGATCATTTCCAAAAGTCAAAGCAGAAGAAGACGCCTGTGGACGCTGCCAAAAACTCAAAGGGCGGGGACCGGGTAAATGCGGGAGCCGAGAAGGAGATGTGGCGTAAAGTGATCAGAGCATCACGTGAGCGCTCACTTTGTCATACGGGGCGTTGGGCTGGCTCCGTGGGGACGGGCTCTATAGAGTCTCGACAGGCATGGAGAGAACAAGAAGAAGAGAAGAGAGGTAAAGACTATCGATAATGCGTGCATCAACTATAGTCTATATCAAATGAATGACAATATGCTTAGTCTTTGAAACGCCGTATCTGTTCCAGGAATCCAGGACGAACAAACAACCGCGTACAGGAAACGCGCCAGGATATATATCATTCATCACTTCTGAACACTTGAAGGGCGTTCATCTCCTGATTCTCCCGGCGGGCAGACTCCAGACTCCAGACTCAGACTCAGAGGGAACTCTGAAGACTTCAAAGTGGCATATCGTGGGAGAACCCCCCAGGAAAACGTTGAGCCATGACTACTGTGTCCACCACCTACGACGACGACGACAACGACGACAACGACGACGACCACCACCACCACCACCACCACTCCAAGAACAACAACCAGAACAACAACCAGAACAAGAACGCCACTAATTTTACTCTTACCCAAACACCAACACTCCCAATCACCATCACCCATCACCACTACCACCCCCTGGTACTCACTCGGTCTTGGACAAAGATCTCACCACTGCCGGCGGCGGCGTTGGACTCGTTCAGCGATTTCTCATCAACACGGTATCCTCCGAATCACCTTCCTTCATCACCTTCTTCTTTGTCCCCGAAACCTTCCATTTCCATTGCCTATACCACTACTACTTTAACGCCGCCCCCGACGTCGGCGTCGTCGTGGACTGCTGCTGCTGCTGCTGCTGCTGCTGCTGCTGCCCCGCCGCCGCCGCCAACGAGTCCAACGACAACAACGACGACGACCATGACCTTTAACCCCGGCAACTCCAACCATCATCAGCAATCATCACATCCACGCTCAACAACGACTGCAACCACGATGAACGACAACGCTAATAACCAGAACCCGCACAGACTATCAAACTACTTGCTCACAGACCCATTCATCCCAGCTTCCTCCCCTCCATCCCCCCCTCCTCCTCCTCCTCATCATCATCATCACGCCTTGATGAACCGTCGCCCTCCTTCACACTCACTCTCCCTATCACATCAGTCACATCCACAGCAATCACATCAGCAACAACATCCACAGCAACAGAGACCATACCCATTGCATCTTCAACAGCGACATCCCCCACCACCACCACCACCACTTCTTTTACTCCAGCAACAATCATCACCACAGAATTCACATCATGCGGGTCATAATGGGAATGCTGGATATCATCAGCATCATCAGCAACATCATCATCAGCAACACTACTCTTCATCGTCGTCGTCTCAGTCTCAGTCTCAGTCTCAGCAGCAGCATCAATTGGCTTCCCCACCCCAACAACATTACTCTCCTTACCCTTCTTCAAATCATCATCATCAACATTATCCCCAGCAGCAGCAGCATCAACACCCATCAAGCTACTCTTACCCTCCTCCGACACCCGCTTCTTCTTCCTCACGCCCATCCACTCCCTCACAACAACAACCACCACCATTACCATCCCCCTTGACTCACAACAACCCATCCACATCCTCGACAAAAGATGACTTTTCCTACGACTCTAGTGCAACTGCTCCTGAACCACCCAGTAAATCCCCCTGGTTCACCTCTAATCCCCAGCAATCATATCCTGCTGGACATGGTCGGAATCAGCAGCAGCAACAACTATCGTTTTCCGCATCATCCTCGACATCGTCATCTTCGAGTCTGGGACCCGTCTCGTTGCGGGGCTTTGATCAGGCTGGATACCAGCATCCCCCTCTACCCTCCTTGCAACAGCATCAACAACAACATGTGAGGGGACAGTCGTCGAATGGATCGATGGATTATATGGAGATGGAGCATGATTACCCTTATTCCTTACCCCACCCTTCCACTCAGAATCATCATCATCAACATCACTCTACTCACCAGCAACAGCAGCAACAGCAACAGCAGCAACAGCAACAGCAGCAACAGCAACAGCAAAGGCGACAGTCGTTACAACAGCAACAACAACATCAACGATCCCAGTCTTTGCAAATGTATCAACAACAACCCCCAGGACTGAATCTACCACCCTTACCTTCAATTCATAGCAGGAGCGGCCAGGGCTACGGCATGGTCGGTGCGGCACCCGGGGGTGGCATGCTCACACCCTCCAGTCCCTCGTTTCCCATGTTTGGTAGTGGTGCCAGTGGACATGATGCGGAAAGGGAAGAGCGAGGAATGTATTTGGACGGATTTGTCTATCCGAAACAGGAAGCGGGGTTGTCGTCTTCGGCGCCGGCGTTTTCGGGTGGACCGCTTGTCACCAATTTTGGGCATACGTCTTTGAATCAACATCAACAACAACAACAACAATTGCAGACACCAACGTCGGCGACTGCATCTGGGTTCCCACTTCCTCCCCCCTCTCAACAACAACAACAATCCCAAACGACAACAACAACAACTGCAGTCACAAGTCTCCGCCGCAAAAAAACCAGTTTGGAAGAAACGGCTTATTGCACTCAATGCCATTCCCCCTTGGCCACATTTATCCTTCACGGGTTACCCGCTCACCTCACCACCCCCCACGTCGCCGACACGACCTGTCTCACCTGCGACGTCGGGCCCCACCTTGCTCATCAAATCTTGACTGTCCCCCCGCCCCGTCGACGGCGCAAAAGAGTACAGACTTATGGCCCTGGAGCCGAATTGGACTGTGATGTGTGTATGCGCCGCATTGGGAGTGGAGGTGTCCGTGCTCTCTTTATGGGTGAAGAACGCGATGTGGCGTTCTTTGGGGGCTCGAATACCCGCATCCTTACCCGTCTCAAACCCGATCCTTCTTCTACATCCTCACATCAAGACTTGCAACAGGAATGGACCGAACCGTCATTTGAAGTCGAAGTCGTCTGTTTACCGTGTAAATCCAAATACGCGCTATGTACCGAATGTGGGGGTGGGGGCACGTTTCGGACGGGGAAATGGCGCCCGCACCAGTTATTCCCGGCGAATCGGAAGACGTGTTCATTGAGTCATTTACGGGTTGGACCTTCGGCGAGTATTGATATTAGGGTATGGGAGTTGCCGCATCAAGTCTCGGTTCCTACTTGTGATCGCGGGGTTTTGCGCGGCCGCGAAGGATTAGATTTCCTATTGGGAGAGTTGCGCGGGGTCTATGAAGATGGGTTTATGACGAATCTGGCTGTACCCACTGTGATGGAAGGTCTGGATGTGGTGGGCGACTGGGACCGGATACGAGATCGGATGGGCCGGGCCTGGACTGAGACTGTCAATGTCCTCACTGGACAAGTTTTGGGTACACAGACTACAGTCGATCGACGCGTTATGCTGGCTGTGGCGTGGATGGATATGCCGGGTGGGGGTCGAGGCCGGGGTGGCAAAAAAGGAAGTGCGAGTGCGGTTGCCCGAGTCACGGCCCCGAGTCTTTCTTCTTGTTCTTCTGCTGCTGAGGAAGAGAGAATTGGGGAGTTGGTCTCTTCCTCTTCACCTACTACTACTTCACCCAATCAACGATTGGCCGTCTCGTTTATTTCCGTCATTTATACGCCATCCACCCACTCCATCTTACTTACACCCTGCGCGGACCGCGGGACCGACCCGACACCCAACGGAATTACAGCAGAACTTTTACGACGCATGATTTCACGGGTGAAAGCTGATGCGGCTGCCATGGGACTTGGAGTTGACCATATCTGGTGTTTTATGCGGAACCCGGCCGCCACTTCTCCACCTACAACAACTACTCCTCAAGATCCACCTTCTTCTCCACCACCCCTAACAGGCGGATCGGGCGGTTCTTCGGGTACATGGCGGGCTGCGGGTATTTTAGGACGACTGGGCCTGGTCCCTGTCCATCAGTATTTGAGGTCGAACCCCGCTACGGATCCGAGTATATTTGTCGAACGTGCGTTCCCGGAGGAGATTCGGGGCTTGTATGCGGTTTATTGTGGACGGGTGGCGGATGTGGAGGGGGTGTTGAGACCTAGAGGGCGGGGGGCTGGGTCTTCAGGAGGGGCCAGTTGGGGACGGAAGTAACATATTTGCATATGTTTCTCTCTCTTTTATTTTTGTGTATATTTTTTTCTTTTAGACGTCTTTTTTGCATATATATTTTCATTTTTTTTGAATAGAAGCCGTGTTTTTTTGAGATTGTTATTAAAAATATTTTTTTCTGGTCTCTTGTTTTGGGGCCGGGCCGTTTGAATCTTTTGCATGGAGCAAAAAACAAATGTTGTGAGAGGTTTCTTTTGGGTTTCGGTGCATCTGGGATGCAAAATGAGACGAAAGGGAGAGAGTGAGGTGAAGGTGGATGGGTAAGGGCGGGGGGGAATCAAAATGGATATATGGTTTGTGGACTTTTAGGTTGGATGATTACCAGTATAGGGAGTTGGTGTATGGTTGCTGGAAGGAATTGCAAAGAAAGGGATAAGTAGGAAATAAGGGGATGTGTCAAAACTTGTTTGGGTGGGTGGGTTGATAGACATGATTCTCTTTTGGGAAGGCCCCGTAAACAAAAAATTTCATGACTTTGGGTGATAGGATTTTCATGTGTTTTGCGATGGGGGGGGGTTGTTTTGGAGAAAACCGAGAGGGGATATACGGTAGTGGAAGGAAGGAAACGGTGAGGGTGGGTAGTGACCAAAGATGTAGGAACTTTGGATAGATGATGACAATTGGGGGGAGTTTAGATGGGTATTGAAGAATGGGAAATTTTTTTTAAGGCGTGTGAAGTGTTTTGATCTGACAGTGATTGAAAAATAATAACTTACGCGACCCGTGTGAAAAAATCTGTCGACAGCGTGTGTGGAATGGTCTTCAACATTGGGAAAGAGAAAGGATTTTGGGGTCAGGAAGGGTAGACAGACAGACAAACTCTCCAGTATAAAAAAAAGAATTAGTGATAATGGACAGGTTATAGGAAAGGTAGGAGAAGCCCATAACAGAAAACAGCTGCGTTTTCTTCGCGACTGCAATTGGAGGGAAAAAAAGCATTGAATAGTAATGCAAAGAAAAGGATTAAACAGTGAATTATGTGCCGTACAATGTGGAAACAGTGGAAAATGCTATGCTAGATCTAGCACCAATGAGCTTGAATGACAAACATATAGTAATTAGAATGTTTTCATCCTCTTCCTGATGCGGGAGGAAACGAAGCAATGAAACAGGTATGGACAGACTTGGTAGACTCTGGAGGACGAATGACATTTTAGGAACACTCAAATAGAACATGAGCGGAAAGGAAGAGTGGGGAATGCAAAGTCGTCAGCGCACACCCCGAAGCCGGCGAGGAAAGAGTATGAACAACGGAATCGGTTTTTTTCTAGCGAGAAAAACAAATAGCAGACATTAAGTCGTAAATGTTGGACGATCAAATTTATAGTCAGGTCAAATGGCACTTGGTATAATCTGCGCAATTCTTGAATTAGGAAATATCCGATAATTGAGTGTGAGAGGAGAGCCCGAATATAGGAACAGATCTTATAGGAACTTTATATACGAAAAGGAAATATGACATCCCGAGTACAAAGGATAGAACAGGAATACTGTAGTGGGGAACAGACCTACATCCTTTGTAGAAAGGAGCAAGTCTGGAAACATGTTGAAAAAGACAGACAGACTACAGAACGGCTAAAAAAAATACCTTGTAAATAACGGAACACGGACAGATTATGTAGAATTGCAGGAGAGCCCATGGGTGAAGAGGTCTCTTGGCATATTAGCGGAAGGAATAGGGGAGAAACACTATATATATCGGTGTCTCCGCTGTGAAGAATATTTGATTTGGGCAAGCCCGATATGGAAGACCGCATTGTCAAAGTTTTCAATCTAATTGTCTTTATTCGGGAGGAGGTGGCTAATGGCAGCAAGCATTTATAATTTCAATTTACACCTGTGAAGCCCCGGACTTGAACTTGCTCCTGTTTCAACTATTACTTTGCTACGTGTGCAATGTATCCTTGGTCTACGGTACAGTGACTTCAATGGTATTGATTTAAAGAATATATTACTCGTATATGTGAGTATGGTGAGAGCGGAGTTACATAACCGGATTGCATATGTCCTTTCACAGGATCAGGCAAGATCATCCCCAAAATTGGTCCAAGATGGCTCCGGAGCAAGTTGCTTCCATCCTTTCTTCTACCCTCACTGAGTTGTACAGAATGTGTATATTCCGATGACTGGCCCGAAAAAACGGCGAATGGCAATAAACCTTCTGGTGACGATATTGTTAACAGATTAGAGAGCCTCAGAAAGAGATGTAGAAGTTGACATACCCATCAGGGACACATCTGTCTCATACATAAATGACGGATAATTGCCCGACAAGAATCATCGAGGTTCACAGGATACAGCAGCGTAGAGGCATACTGCGCCCAGCGGACAAGTGCCACGAAGCATA
>JAHLKI010000053.1:0-85674 GCA_025602905.1 Phlyctochytrium arcticum
CGGGATTTCTTAAACACGAATTCGTTGACAGGAGATCGTGCAGGCTGCGGATGCCTAACAGATGATTGCAAGTGCCCCAGCATGTTTCAGTGGATTGCCAAGCAATCGCTGACCAACTTTTGGAAGAACATTGACAAGGTTCCAGCGCGTGATGTTGAAGGTGCGTAAAGACAGGGTACTCGCCTGCCCCTCAGGCGCTGGTTGCGCCGCTACACCATGAACAATTACTCACTTTCTTACAAACATTGTCTAGATTGAGATATCTCAGCCTCACATCGATGCGTTCTGCGTTTGACGTTTGGGGTCCATTTCCATACCCCATGACAATCTCATGCTGTCGGTTTTTAGGGCGTAGTTTGCACCTATTACACAGTTTGGCGCGGTGAACATCCTCCCACTAATATTTTAGCATATGTTCGATCATTTCATTCACTTCTTAGCACTCTTTTACATTAGAATTTACATCAGTATAGCACCCATCAGTTGTCGCGGAAATCGTTCGGACCGTCGGACATTGCTTACGTAAATTTTTGGCGGGAAAATCTCGGGTTGCGCTGATCAGCACTTGCCCCGCTTCAGGTCTTGTTCATACTTCATACGATCTGGGACGATCTCTCGGGACAATCTGCTGCAAAATAAATAAATACGCAAAACTCCCTTCTACATTACTGGTACCTCTCGCTACCAACCGCCATGAGCGACAACCTCATGGATATCGATCGACCAGCTGATAGAGGAGGAGATGGAGCTGAGAGCTGTCAAATACAACCTGTCAAGTAGAGCGAGATGCGGAAACCTTGACGTATGTCATCTGGCGGAAGATTGCCCCCGGAACTATGATCTACGGTGACATGTGGAAGGGATATGTAACACCCTGGTTGAAGGAACTCGGCTACGATCATGAGACGGTCAACCACAGCCAGCATTTCGTCGACCCGGATTCTGGAGTTCATACCCAGAACATAGAATCCAACTGGCGGGCGGGCAAGGGCAGAATGCCCAGAAATGGGACGTCGAAGCCCAGGGAAGGTTACGGCGGAGTGGACGTAAGCGGTATTGCCCTAGACGGTAGTTTTTTTCTCTCGCAAACTCCGTGCTGAAGTCTAGGGCGGACGAAGCCACTTTCAACGGCGACGGCACGGAAGAGGATGTCCACGAGAGAATCCGTCCAAGGGCTCCAGACGGCAGTGCAAACCATTCTCCAGAACTGGGGATGCGACAATGTACGGAACGGACGACCCCCCACGGATGACCCCCCCACGGATGACCCCCCCCCCCCCCCCAGGATGACCCCCCTACGGACGACCCCCCCACGGATGACCCCCCCACGGATGACCCCCCCATGGATGACCCTCCCACGGACGACGACAACCTCACGGACGAAGCAACGGACACGGATATTGAAAACAAGTTCGTGCAAAGATTGCGCGAGGAGGCGCGCTACAACCCAGTCTCGGATGTTGGCGCGCCTGATGTCCGATTGAGTGGAATAGTGACTCTCTCCCCAGTCCCCAGCAAGGTCTTCATCTCCCGTGGCACTGCGCTCCCGCAATTCGAAGCGTTGCTCACCGCCATCCCCCCACGTCAACGGTCCCACAAGTCCCCCGAACGTCAGCGGTCCCAGTCTCCGGAACATCAACAGTCTCAGTCCCCGGAACGTCAGCCCCAGTCTCCGGAACGTCGGTCCCAGTCTCCGGAACGTCAACAGTCTCAGTCCCCGGAACGTCAGCCCCAGTCTCGAGAGATGTATGTTTCATGCGAGGAAGGAGTAGTGAGGCGGAGTGGTCAAAGTGCCCGAATAGCAAAAAGCGAGAACAAGCCGACTCTCTGGAAGAAAGAGATCCTCGCTGGGCCTAGCAGAGAAGTTGATGATGACTCTCATTGAGGGGGGTATATAGCTAGACAGTCTTTTTTTTCGGGCCCCAGAATGAGTTTCTGGGAAAGTCTGAACGCGTTTTTGATGGAGTGCATCGGTGTTTTATTTTTTTGTACAATGGTTCATAAATTACCCTTTATATGCACAAGAACTAGAAATATATAGGTTGTCGACGTATTTTGCAGAGGATATACAGAAGAAAAACAAGGGGGAAGTGTAAGTAAAATGCGAGGGGGGGAATATTATGCCAAGATTTGTCTAGGCGCCTGTAGTAGAAGTTTCCTGTGGGGGTGGATGTTGTTCAGCCTGAGCCTGAGAGGTTGCAGGCGGCTCAGGGGTCGGAAGTGTCCGGTCATCCAATGGAGGCGGAGAAAGCGTCAAGTCAATTTGCTCTGCACTGGGTACAACGTCCATATCCATCGGAATGGTTCCCGGTGAGGGCTGAGGTGGTTGGGCGTATGAATACTGCTGCTGTTGGTGTGATGCAGATAGAGGACTATTGGCCTGATTCTGCTGGTGGTGGTGGTGCTGGTATAAACCGGCTGTTTGGATGGATGTAATCACAGCCGGGTGAGATGATGATGCTGATGCAGCAGCAGCAGTTATCGAGGCTTCAATCAAGTGACTGGATTGACGCGACACGGGGTGGGACGACGGGTAAGACACTGTGTATGCGTGGTACTGTGCAGGTTGAGTCGAGTTTGGCATGTAGATGGATGGCGGGGGCATGTGGTGCTGATGCTGTGGCTGCTGGTGCTGACCCATTGAATGGTGGTGGGGGTGGTGGGGTTGACGTGGGGTTGAAGTGGTTCCGATATGCCCATACTTTTTCAAAAACGCCGTCCGGTCCTGCTGCGGCATGGTATGGAATAACAACGAATCGCTTCCGGGTATTGGAGGCGGAGGCGCGAGTCCTGACGTAAATTGGTTCGGCTGCAGCTGCTTGGAGGTGGAGGACGAAGAGGACACGTGGGGTGGTTGCGGGAGTTGGGCGTGGATGTATTGAGCCTGTAATTGGGCAGCCATCATCTGATCATGTTTTTGTTGCTGTCGTTGCTGCTTCTGTTGTTGATGATGTTGTTTCTGTTGTTGGCGTTGGTACTGTAATAATAACTGCTGCTGTTGCTGTTGCTGTTGCTGATGTTGTTGTTGCTGCTGAGTCAAAAGTTGTTGATGCTGCAGGGAACGCCATTGGAGGTCCTGCTGAATACTTCCGCTGCTGGGAACCCGCGGGTGCAAAGTCTTTTGCTTCTGCTGTTGCTGCTGCTGTTGCTTCATCTGCATCTGTTGCCGACTCTGGTCCCACTGCTTCTGGGCTATAATCTGCTGCTGCTGCAACTGTATTTGTAACAGCATTTGCTGGTGCTGTAACACAGCATTGGATGTCTGCGGTGATGGCGATGATTGAACGTGAGGCAGGATTCGCGGCTCGCTTAGTTGTCGCATAAGTCCGGGGTCTGAGTACTGCTGCTGTTGTTCTAACTTCTCCAACTGGTGCGCCAAATCCTGTTGTCCCTGCCCTTCGAGTTGCTGGGCAATAGCCAACTGCTGCTGTTCCCATCGTTGCATGTATTCCATGCGTTCAGTGGGAGTCATGGCGGCAAACTTGCGGGCCTCTTGAAACTCGCGTAGGCGTGCCACTTGCTGAGGTGTCAGCGGTTTGTCTGTTGCAGACAAAGGTTGCGGTTCTTGGGGTTGTAACGACGGCCCGGCAGTTTGCAAAGGGTGGGGTGGCTGCGGATGCTGCTTTGGTTGCATGACTCGCGGCCTGGACTGTTGTGATTGTGATTGTGGTTGTTGCTGTTGTTGTTGTTGTTGCAAAAGTGGATGACCTAGAGGAGGCATCGGCATCGAGCCTTGAGGCTGGCCGGGAAGTTTGACCTTTTGCATCATTGGAGACTGCTGGGGCCTGTGCGCCTCTGACATCCGAGGTGACGCTGTCTGACGAGATGCCATATGTTGCGGTGGTAGAGTGCTATAGCTGCTCGGCGGTACCTCCCCTTTCTGCTGCTGCACGATCACCTCTGCATCCATCGAGGCCGTCGCTTGTTGCGCTGACTCTTGAACCATCTTCATGACATTTTTCAACTTTTTGGCATATTCATCCCACCTAATCAACTCTGCCGTCGACTTGGACAACAGCATGCCCTTTCCGACTAAATCGCGCAGCTTCCATCGCCACATGTTTGGATTAGATTGGAGCAGCGGGCAGTCGGGAGATCCACTGAGATGTCCAGTTTCGGTGCAAAACAAGCACATAGAGTGGAGTGCAGCAGTCTTGAGATCAGCAGGGTTTACTGGTGGGAGTTGCTGCTGCATTTTCTTTTGCAAGGTTTGTTGCATCAGGGTCAAGGGGGCGCCGACGGCCGCTGGTGGTGCGACCGTTTTAATGTCTGGCGTGGCAGATTTAGCGATTGCAGCAATAGACGCAGATGGAGTTGCACTGGTGGGCGCTGCTTGGGCTTCAAGTAGAGCCTTGGCTTCTTGCTCTGCTGCCACCGCCGCCGCCTCCGCTATCGCCTTTTCTGCCTCAGCTTGCTTGGCCCGAAGAATACGAGCTTTGATCTCACCCGCTCTAACTGGCAACGGTGCGTCAAGTGACTTCAAAACCACGGTAAGAATCGTCAACTTGACTTTCAAACTCAACGCAAGCTCCTCATCCACCTCCGGCTCCAATAACGCCCAGTCAATGTGACTAAAGGCAGATTGCAGACGGACAGGATCTCTCCGGGAGGGACACGCATCAAAATCGTGAAATTCTTTGACACACAGCCAGCATAGCAAAGGGAAATCACGGGCGCTGAAGATGGCCAGAATGGCCTTGATGACTTCGGGACAGGGAATGACTGGGAGACGTTGATGGTCAGATGCGTCTTGAAGGGCAGCTACTACAACCTCTGGAGTAGCTGGCTCCGAGGTATTGGAACGTGGACCTTCAGAAGTTTTCTCGGTCTTGATGGTGTCAACGACAGGTAAGGTGGTCGGAGGAACGGAAACTTCATGCTGTGTCAAACCCGGCTCGCTCTTGACGGGGATATCTCCAGATTTAGTGGGTGGGCCTGCCGCAGCCGATTCAGTGGTTGATGGAACAGCCGGAGCGCTTACCGGCGCAGTAGGAGTGTGTAGTGTCGATACAGGTCCAGCTGTTTGAGTGACGTCTGGCGGATGTACTGACGATACAGGAATCTGGCCTGCATGATTCGGAGCAGTTTTCACAAAAGGAGTGATCAGAGGTTGTGAGTCTTGCGTTTGCAAACCTAGAGCGACAGGGGTAGGCGGACGCTCCTGAGGTGCTTGTGAATGTGCCGCATCCACGCCAGAACCTGACGGGAGAGGTATGGTGGCGGAACTAACTGAAGGCGCGGAGGGACCCGAAGCTGCCACTGGTAGAGGTGTTACCACAGGAGGTTGCTGAGCTGGTGTAGGTGGTGCCTGTAAAAGATATCCTGACTGCGGCTGCACGACGGTAGAACCGACAAAAGGCGCGGGACGGCTCGGCATAGCGGGAGGCATCAGGGCTAGAGTTGATGTCGAGGGACCAGCACCAGTAGTCACAACACATCTTGGTAACGAGTTTACATTCGGTGCCACATTGTTCCATCCCGACAAATGCAGTACAGGAGAATCTCGGACAACGGGTGCAGGGGGAAAGTGTCCCAATTGCGCTGCCAATGCCGGATCGAGCAAATGTGTCAAGATGCGTGGGATCCACTCGCCATGTTCATTTAAAACGGGTTCGCCGGTTTTTAGACATGGCCACGATACAGGAAACGAAAACCCCCGAGGCGGATAGCGGATGATAGGACTGGGCCTGGACCCGGGCATACGTGCAGATGCTGGTCCTGGTGAGGGTACGGATGGCAATAATGACGCATTCAAGACAGATGCACTTCCATCATGTGCCATGGGACTCATTGGAATCTGCAACGGAGGAGGTGGGGTTTGGAGATGTGGTTGGCCAAAGGGAAGGTTGTTGTAAGGGATAGGTGGAAACGTATTCGGAAACGACGACTGAGTGAGTGAATTCGGAATCCCGCCAAGGACGCTTGCAAGTTGAGTAGTCAATGGAGGCTGCAATGGAAACGACGATTCATGTATAGAACTCGGTCCCTCGTTAATGGCGGTCGCCGGTTCCTTGCCCTTCGATTTCTTCTTTTTCACACCATCTGGGTCTTCTGGATCACCCTCATCACCGTCCGAGTCAGACTCTGTCTCCCCGTCCGGTCGGAACTCTGCGTCTTCGCCATTTGCATTCACTATAGGGACCGGCGGCACACCAGGTATCGGTGAATTTCTAGACGATGTTTGGCCACCGTCAATGTCCATTGCATCCTTTTTGGCTTTATTGGCCGAACTTCCAGTTTCCGCATAACTAATTCGAGCCTTTGTCCGGCGCGATCGGCCTTCCTGCCAGGCAAGCTGCAAAGACTCTTCCTGTTGCTGCTGTGCCTGCTCGATAATTTTGGCCCAGAACGCCCCATCATCCTCATGTGGGCCGTCATCCTGTCCAATGCTATCCGCATTCTCCGCCTTCTTGCTTTCGACATTCCACAATCGGGCAAACGCAAAATCTTCCTTTGCCGGTGCCGCACTTCCTCCTTCCCCTGCGTCGGGCTGTCCCGTGTTCTCTCGATCAGCCAGTAATCGGTCAATATCATCGTCACTGTACCGAATTGCAAATTTACTTGTAGCATCATCGCCATCGTCCTCAAAGAACGCTCTGGCCCCAAACTTGATGGCGCCGGCCCTATCCTCTTCGGTGGAGTCCTGCTCCATACTGCCAATAATTAGAATATGCTGTACCATCTTTCGTTTGGCGACCTCCAAAATCCGCTCTTCAATGGTACCGCGCGAGAATAGCCGAAGGACAAGGACTGGTTTGGTCTGGCCCATGCGATACGCACGACCAATGGCTTGCTTGTCCTGATGAGGGTTCCAATCCGAATCGAACAGAATAACAGTGTCGGCGCTCGCAAGATTGACTCCGACTCCACCAGCCCGCGTACTCAACAGGAAACAAAACATGTCTTGCTCATTCTGATTAAACGTGGTCTTCGATTCCTCACGGTCTTTGGCAGACGTGGTTCCATCCATTCGCACATTAGCGTATCCCCGATCGTACAAAAACATTTCCAGTACATTCAACACCAGCGGGAATTGAGAAAATATCAGAACGCGGTGCCCGCGTTCCTTCAACTTGGGAAGCATCTTGTCCAGAAACATAAATTTGGCACTAGCTTCAACCAAATTTTGATAGTCTTCTTGGTTCCTGATCGTATCGAGACTCTTTTTCATGTGAATGTACGGATGGTTACAGATATGACGCAGTGCCATCATGGTGTCAGCCAGATTTTTGGCCACTCCAGTCACCAAGCCGCCCAGGCCGATCGACTGCAGCAGCTTTTTATCTTTGGCTAAAACTGCCTTGTAGAGCTCTTTTTGGATGGGCGTCATTCCGATTGGAACCAGTACTTCGCTCAGAGAAGGCATGTTGAGGGATGTCTTCAGCTCTTTCATGACACGTCTCAAGATATACGGGCGTAACATGCTCGTCAACTCTTCAACGCTCTCGGGAGTCAATGGCAGCTCGTATTGTTTCTCCATCTCGACTGAGTCTTGAAATTTCTCAGGGTGTAAAAAGTTGAGGAGGTTGAACAGTTCGCGTAACGTATTCTGTAAAGGGGTTCCGGTCAAAATCACCCTGGTTCGAGAGCGGATCTGCTTTAACTGTGTAAACAACTGAGCCTTCTCATTCTTCATCCGATGACCTTCATCCGCCACAAACACCTCAAAATCAATCTGCCTGAATAAATCAGAATCTTTGCGCATCATCTCGTAGGTGGTGAGCATGACGTGGAAGCAGTATTTGCGACGGCTATCTTTTCGCTTTGACGCCGGCTCGGCGTCCTCTGCAAATATCTCATAATGTCGAATCATTTCGCGGTCTGATGTATCCCCATGGTACAAGACTACCACCAAGTCCGGAGCCCACTTTTCCAATTCACTTTTCCACTGATGAATGACGGCCACAGGCACGGCGATGAGGAACGGATAACACTTGAACGTGTTTTTGAGCACCGAGATGAGTGATACAATCTGAATTGTTTTGCCCAACCCCATTTCGTCGGCGAGAATCCAACTCAGCCCTGACGCCCACTTGTAAAGCATCCAATTGACCGCATGCAGCTGGTAGTCCTTGAGTTTCCCAAACTTTATAAAACTGGGTTGTTCGGTATACTCCACAAACTTTTTCCGAATTTTGTCTTTGAGGGAGGTATCATACACCTTGGGAGGATGTTTGGGAATGGCATTTCGCCGCGCAAACTCTTCAAATGCCTTCTCCGATTCCGGGTATAAGGGATCTTGGGGTTGGGGAGCCTGCTCCCATGAACACTCCTTGTACGACAATCCTTTCCACTTGATGTACAGCATTCGGGCATTCTTGTAAGTTTCGTCCGCCCACCTGTCATGACTTTCTACATCCAGCACACGCTCAACAGTCAATGCATCCACGGGTATCGCCTCTTCAACCGACGGAGGAGTCCACGGCGTTCCGGCCCCTACTACACGATCCTTGCGAGTTTCCACATCATTGGTGTAATTCTTCAATTTTGAGGCAGAAGTGTTTTGCAACCATCTCGGGGTTACCCACGCACAATGGACATATGACCTTCCCATGAATTTCACATAGTACTCAATCTTGCCATTCTCCAAAGCGGTACTCTCGACCGTTCGGTGCGTCAGTATCTTTTCAACCTCCTCAGACCAGATGTAACAGTCGGTACACGTCCACTCCCGTTCAAACCATTTCCGCGAGCCTGGACTGGTCGAATTGGGTCCCAATGGCTTGTCATCAATTTCCAAGGTATACTTGTGCATGACACATTCGATATGAGCCAAAAAGTTGCACCTTTGACAACGAAATAGTGGTCGATATGTCTTGTCGTCCTCAGGCTGCTGCTCGTTCGCAGTAAGAGTACTGGGCCCTTCTACAACTAGACTTACTCGTGCCGGCATGTCCTCACCCTCAACAAAATCCGGATGCGGTGAAAGGTGGCACAACTCGCAGAGGGGATCGGCAGTCCGGCAGTCCCGACACCTTGTCTGTACAACGCGTCGTTTCCGTTGCGGTTCGCAGAGCGGATGCCAGCATGCGCAACATGTCTCACACTTGATCAACGGGCCCATATCACCTTCCAAGTCTTTGTCCTTTCCCCGAGATGTGCTGGTACGATCTAGGGGCCACCAGGTGTTATCATCTTTAATCAAAAAACATTCACACCTTGACTTACGACAGAATCTGCAAACGGTCCAATGCGCACGCTTTGGTACAATGCGCTTCTTGGAGTAGAGTTGGAATTCACGGCGGTTGGTTGAATTGACTGGATCTGGAGTGGCAGCTACAGAATCCTGAGGTGTGACATTGAGAGAAGCTCGCTTTCGCTTTCGATGGCTTGATAGGGGTTCGTCAGAGTCCATGGATCCATCAGAATGGGTATGGGTGGAATCTTTCTTCTCCGTATTGCTATTGTTGGGGGTCTTTTGCAAGGGTGGTACCTCTGCTATGGTCGGAGAAAGTCGAAGTGTGGTCCCAAATTTGAAATCTACCAGTTTGCGTCCAGCTAGCGGTGAAAAAGAGCTTCCGACCGGTTTCGTATCCTAGACCACAAAAAACTTATTACGAATGCATTCCGATACCACAACTAGTGTAAAAGCCATACCACGGTACTGAAAGAGTTTTGCCAGCGTCCGCCATTATCAGTCACATCCGTCGAACCGAGGTCTATTCCCGTCATTGGCGAGCTGCTCAAGTCCTCCGTGACAGTCCCGTTTCCAACCGCGCTTAGAACCGCAGATCCAGCAGCAGAACTCTGATTCGTACTATCCCCCTTCTTTTCGTCTATCCCATTCTGTTTCTCGGTATCTACCCCGCCCTCGCTCGTACTTTCAGTTCCATTAGCTCCACCCTGTCTGGCAATCATATTCTGATACTTTTTTAAGACCAAATTTCTTTGGCCCTCCAGACTTGTATTGGTTGTCGTCTTGAGTTCCGCCTAGAAAACAATTATACAACGGTGTTAGTTTGTAAGTTCAAGCAAAGCAGTTAGAAGTGGCATCGCAGCGGAATCAATCCAAACACTGTTCAGGAGTGAGATCACACAAGGCTGCACCGGGATATACTTACTTGATCCATGACATGGTTTCTGCCCGGAATATTGGAAAAATACCTTGCTGAAGAACAAGTGATGTACAGCGAAAAAGCTCCTACAAATGTTTTACTTTTGGCAGTTTCGTTCAAGTTTGTCGGTCGTTGCGTCTTTGGCGTGAAGACGATTGTCATATAACCGGAAACAGTTTAATAAACTTCGTCCGAGGTCTGAGGCTGCCAGGGTCTCAGTCAGTCTGAGTTTCGCGGGGCCACTTCGACCACTCCGACGGGGCCAATATGGATTCAAAAGAAGCAAAAGCAGTGTCAAGCAGAGAGAGGGAGTTTTTAGGTTGGAACATATCTCCATAACGAATACATATCTATGATAGAGGAAATTTCAAATGTAATTGCGCAGCATATTTCCATCTCAGTGATATCGCACAATATACAGTAAGCCAGAAAAATGTACAAACTGCTCGATACGGATCAAACATGCTGCTGCTTCCAACCAAAAATCGGCGTCTTCCGCGGCATAAACTGCTCGAATCGCGCAGCCCGCTCGTCGGTTCTGTCCTCTCCACCCGTCTCCCCACCCTCTCCTGCCAATCCCAGGCTATACGACTCTTCCCTCAACTCCTGACGCAACTGTTCAATCAATTGTCGTGTCGCAGCGTCTAACGGGGCTTCTGCCGCCGGCTGCACCACTCCACCATTCGTGTCTTGACCTTGAGCCGGGGATGCCGGATCGGCCCCTACGCGTTCACGAACCATGGCGAGGAGGATTTGGAGTACGTCTGAGTCGTTGTTGTGGGCACTGGACGGGTCGGAAGGATCTGATGCGGCCATGCGCCGCCGAATAAAATCGGCTTGGATTTCTACCAGCATGGCTGACTGGTTGAGGGCGTGCGAAAATTGCGTATCCAGATTGGATTGGGAGGCCGGTGGGTGATTGGATGTTGTGGGTTTGTGCTTGTTTGTGCGGGGTTTGGATTGTGCGGGGTTGGAGATGAGGAGCTGGGGAACTACAGTGTTGAGATCGGTGCGGAAGGAGGGAATGTTGTCATCTTCATCGTTTTCCAGAGGCAGATGTAGATCTTGTTGGTCATCCTAGATTCAAAGGGTCAGCCCACCATCCTTGCTACTGATTTAACACTCTGTTTCAACTTACACTAATACTGGACCAATCGGCATCCGGCCCCCTTTCAGAATCGTCCTCTTCTGCAGCAGCTGCCGAAGACACGCGACTGATATCCGCCCCCAGTCCAGTCAACCCACCCCGGGCATGGCCGCGTTGCCTCGATGCCCGATACACCTCCTCATCACTCTCCCCACTACTACTACTACTCTCCTCGTCCTCTCCACCCAAAGTCGCACGGCCACCAGGTACAACTCTCCGCCTCGAATCCTCCCCTCTTTCTTCTCCCCGACCCACTCGCCCTTCACCCAACGGTGTATTCTGGTTGCCACCAGCACCCGTCGCAAATTCAGCGCCCAGCCCACGCAACACTCGCGCCCGACAGGTCTCGACCAGCGTTTCGTAGCTTTTATAGGTGGAAGTAGGGCCAGCGGACCCTCCGGTTATGTTCATTGCTGCCGTTCGCATAGTTGTTCCTCTTCACAGTAACCAATACTTGTCGTTGCTGCAATTGACACGCTTGACCCACACGTCGCTGTTTCTGCTTACGAGAGGTCATTTACCCCATTCCAGAATTGACAATTGAAAGCTCGCGCAGAAACTCGCTGGCTCCAATTCAGCCAATTCTGTTAATCAATCCTCCCAAGATTGACAACCCCGTCTTTTCTTATTCTCCAAAATGTAAGTTGCCTTGACCCTATTCAAGAGTGTTTCTTCTGGTCGCCAAGTTATCGGCCGAAACTGAACAACTTTGTTTATCATGTAGGGCGCGCGATCCATCTCAATCTCCCACTCCCCCAAAACGGGGTGTAGATCGGTAAGTACGACGTGTCTTTCACTTCTCATATCACCATACCAAAAAAGAAACCTAGGTCCCGGTCCCGGTCTCGCTCACCTCCCCGCAAATCCTCCTATCAATCACGTTCCAAATCCCCACCCTCGCGATCCAGATCCAGATCGCGAACTCCTGACCGCAAAAAGCGGGATCGGTCTTTATCCCCTGCAACCCCGGCACTCGCCAAACGAGCCCGATCACGGTCTATTGTGAGCGGAACACCGGCTAGAGAAACCGCCCAGCCCTCCGGACCCACCAAGCTGGTCGTGAATGGACTTTCCCGGAATGTGACTAAGGCCCACGTATGTGTGATTACACGATGAGTGTGATAGATATGGGGTGTTGAACTATCGGTCAGGTTGAAGAAATCTTCGGCGAGTACGGGTCAATGGACCGCTGTGACGTTCCCTCCAACCACAGTACGTTTCCTATAAAACCTTTCCCCACAAACCACATCTAACATCTTTGCATAGTGGGCATGTGCCAAGGCAACGCCTACCTATACTATACCTCCCCCTCCTTTGCTCAAACCGCCGAGAAGTACATGAACGGAGCTATTATTGACGGGCAGACGGTGCGCTGTCATTTGACGTTTGCGAGTGGCCGGGATCTGGCTGCCGGCCGAAGAGGTGGCGGTCCGCCCCTCCGGGATCGGGCTAGACAGGAAAGGGAACGGGGCTGGAGGTTTTGATGTTTCGGGTTTTTAGCGAATGGGAAGGTGGTTTGTGCCCTTGTATTTTAGATATTGCGCTTCTTCTTGTTTTACATACGTTTAAGACACTCTTGGTTTCTTGTTGTATATTGTACTTTCTCATGCTCGTTTCAAGGAGTTTTTTCACTTGTTTAGCCAGTTCTTCCCGCGGAGAACCCGGCTCTGGCTGGTTCATTGGTATGCATTACCATATTGGGTTAGATAGACAGTGGTTACAGCAATTGCCCTGATCATGGCGAATGTGATGAAGAATACAGTTAAGAGTACCATGAGTGGAGAGAGGGCGTTGTGTAAAAAACGTCTTCTCGAAGCATGCAATCATAGAATAAGATGGGAGAGGTAAAGGATGAAGGATGGCGAACCAAAGGCTAATGTGAACGAAGATATTTGCCCCGCGGCAGCCGTGAAAGAAGAAGGAGCCGACTGTCTGCTGAAAAAATCGGTGCTTGGGGGATGAGCCATTAAATTGCTAAGACAAGCTAATATGCTGCAGCTGAGTAGGAGCGTACAATGGTGATGTGTTTGGCATGTAGCTGCTAAATAAATGTTCAATCGGCAAAGAGTTGCTCCTGGACCCAGCTTTCCCTCGAATTCAAATGTTTGGTCCCAATAATCCGTAAGAACTATATCGAAAGCCCAATTGCAAATCTGCGAGGAATGTATGTGTTCCTGCTGTTCATGGAAGGGTTCAATAAAATCTGCAAAGTTTTGCTATATGATGATGGCCCCTGCATTCATTTATGTACATTTTGCAACTATTTCAACTATCTACAACTAGACATCTCAATCAAATGCTTCCTGACCAAGGAGCAGCGATACATGACCACATTCGTGGCAAATCATCAGAACTATGCCAATCCTCGTCGTTGTCACCATTCAGCCCCAGAGTCTGATGTCCCGCTACTATCACAAATGTCTTGACGGTCAGAGGCAGTAATTTTGACATGCGATGGCTTCCTTTTCATGATAGCCCTCATCTCCGAATCTCCAATGCCATAACATTGCCACAGACAGAGCGACGTCAAGTTGGTAGCAAGCTCTAATATAGAGGATACTCCGTTCCCCGCGACGTCGGTGGCCGACAAATCTAAATCTTCTAGTAGTGGGCACATTTTGGCGGTGCCAGAAAGACAATCATCACCAAAGTCGACGACGTACTCAACATCGAGCTTTCGCAGATTTTTCAGAAAGGGCAAGACCTTGAGGAAGCCCTGGCTTGTGATTCCGTCGCAACTAGAAATAGACTGTTCTTTCACTGATCTGCAGTTTTCCAGGATGGCCAGCAAATCCTGGTCTCCCATCGTGAGGCATGATTTCAAAGTAAGCCTCGAACTGTTGGAAAAAAAAGTTGAACTGATCTTATTCAATAAAAAAGCCGGCACAACTTACAGATTGGGACATACACTTGTGATTGAGGCTATTTCTGTATAAATTTGATCATCTATTGACCGATATGGGCGCCACCGTTCGATATTCAGGTGTCGAACGAAACTTGTCAGATGTGGTTTTTTTTCGAGCTTTTTCAATAGCAGCTGAAGTTGGAAGTAAATACGACCACTCTTCCGAAATTGAACCGAGCGGTACAGGACTGATTCGGCAGCTTCATTCCAAGCATGGGATACAGAGCTCAGAGCAAGCAAAGTATTGATGTCCTCGTTGATCTCGCGCGTAATTATCGCCAGTATCTCAGCCGGTAGTCTTGAGCCGACCATCATAAAGTCGATTGAGTAAAATCCGGTCTGGAAAATTTTGGAGGGTCTGGCCCAGGGTCTGCAGCGGGTCTGGCAAACTTGCATGCAAACACGAACAAATTGACAGCTGTCAACGTGACAACAAAAAGACTGGACTGTGCCACATGGTTGTGTCTCAGAAGTGTGAACCCATCGCGATTCGCGAGATTGTCTCGCCAGAAAGAAGCGCCGTCTCAACAAGTCCTTTACGGACACCGGTTAAACACGAGCAACTCTTCCAGCTTACGGGGTACATGTTAGGGGAGCAAAATGGAATACACACTGGCAAATCACTGGCCTGTCCATTTGTGAAACCATCATGTAGTCAACTCAGAACTTATTACATTGATCAAGTACTCTGAATCCGAAATATATTGACTTTAGAGGTTTGAAGCAAAGAGACTGATATCAGACTCCAAGACTGTTCTGTATAAAAGGTTTGAATGCAAAATGTTGCGTAGTAGCGCTGTTTTATCCTGGCCACTAAACTATATGCAACAAAAATCTCGATTCCAATACTTGCTGGTCCTGGCTAATTAGCACTGATATGACCAACCTCATCACGAATCATCATTTCAAGAGCCAGTGTCCGCTGTGATGTCTACAGGCGACGATCACAGGCAGTAATTGTGAGATGCGGCGGTGTTTCTTTCATGATATCCCTCATCGGCAAAGCTTTGATTTTACGACATCGCGACAAATTGAGGTACGTCAAGTTGGTAGCAAGCTCTATGATCGATAGAACACACGCCGGTTCGCGTGACGCTTGTTTTCCACAAGTCTAAAAGTTCCAGTAGTGGGCACATTTTGGCGATGTCACGCAAACAATTAGTGTCAACACTTCTTGTTTACTCACCAGGTAAACGAGAGACACAAAAGACACTCTCAACAAGAGTCTAGGATTGCCTGACTTGACCTCCATACCATATCAGGGCGGCTTTTGTCGCATCCCGTTTGTGAAACCGATTTGTCACAAGAATGGATCCCGTATCAACCTACTACTACAATCCAGAGAGGCCGAGAAGTCCCGCATTTGGAATACCAGCTCCAACCGACGTCCTTGCCGTCCTTAACCGAGGCTTGTTGGGACGGAGACTCATGATTTTGCTTACTAAAAGTATTTATTTCTACAGCGAAGGACTATGTACGACGCAACGTGCAGCATTGGAAGAAGGACCACGATTTCGTTCGAGTACTAGAGTTCCACCGACCAGACTTGGTAATGTTATTCATTGAAGTCCAAAGCGTGAAGTCAGACGAAGAATGGGACTATTGGTGCAAGGTCATGAAAGAGCTTTTTGACATGGGCATTGTATCGGATGTCGGTACCAGGGACAGTTGGTACAACTTGTGTCGTGATATGCGGAAATCATATGAAAAGTTGTGCTATTGATGTTTTTGTGCGTTTGATATACTGCTTGTCAATTCGTACTTGAGCTCTTTAGAAGCGGGCAAGGGGAGAAATTAATCTTACACTCGTTCGCAGGCTCGAAAGTCAGAGATCGAGTCGTGGCAAAGTACGTCCTCAACGGGCTGTTGCGACCATATTCCCCAAAGAGTATTGAATGGCGGTTGATCCGCAGCGAGTCTAATCTGAATAAGCAGATGGAAAGCAGCAGACAAACTGATCTGGAATAGTTCTGTTCAAAATTACGATACTTGCATTAGAATTATTGTCGAAAGTGCAATGAAGAGATGGGAAAATCCACAGGCAACTGACACGGAAAAAAAGGTCGCCGGGTGTCTTGAATTGGGTGACTTGACCTCCACACATCCATTTTTCTCGTTATCCGTCTATTGCAGCAATGGTATCCGGATCAACCTCCCGTACCAAAAGATGGGGAAGTCCCCCTTACCAGATTGGTCCGAACGACCTCCTTGTCGTCCTTGACCAAGGTTGGTTTAAGAATGCAGGCTCAGTAATCCTTTTCTATCGTACTAAAGGCATGTCTGCAGTGAAGGACTATGTGCGCCGCAATGAGGAACATTGGAGGAAAGACTATGCGGTCGTTCGAGTTTTATGGCGCCATAACCTGAGTGATGTCAATATATTCATTCAAACCAGCAGGGCGATAGAGTCGGACGAAGAATGGGAGTATTGGTGCAAGATCATGAAAGATTTTCATTGCATGCACGATGATATGCTCGTTTCAGTGATGATCGGTACCACGGACGATTGGAACAGTCTCGGACCCCGTCAGCAGCACACATATGAAGAAATGTGTTTGTAATGTGCTCGTACATTTAAATTTATGTATAACACTGCGTGCGTACTTTAAACGTTTCTTCGCCTCCTCGAGCAAAGTGGAGGAATCGATCTTGTATTTTTCTCTAGAAAGGGGTCTGAAAGGCAGGGATCACATCGTGGCCGAGTACGCCCTCAACGGATTTTCGGGTTGTTGCGACTACATTCGCCAACCGTGACTCCTACGTAACCTGAATAAGGAGATGGAAAACTACTTACCTCGATCGATGGCCTGACGACGAGTTCGCGGAATTAAATGATAAAGGCGGGCTCAGGTAGCAGAAAAATTGTTCTGAAGCAATATGTTCCGTAACTCTCTTGTTGCATTCGCATCGCCACCGAGACAAGCATAACCCCACTGATCGGAAAAGGTCATGATTCCCCGGAAAAGCCATCAGAATCATTATCCAAAGTATAATGAAGAGACAGGCAAAGTTCTGGGCAAATGTCTCGTTCGTATGGCTCAGAACCGAAGTCAGAAACTCATTCCGAACTTACCTTACCCTGGATCCTGATGAATAACTTTTAGCCAAGGCTCAACGATAACTCCCGCATTACATGACTGAACAGCATTTCTCAATTCGTCTCGCGGAATTCTCAAACAGTTCCCTATTTGTTTTTGTAGACTATATTTCTTCAAAAGTTTTTCATGACTCGGCCTGGGCGTCACTTCCAGTCCAGAGCAGCACATGCCCCGCTGAAGCAGCCGCAGCCTGGCGGCTGGGGACCAAGCGGCGCAGTGCATGTCACTGGTCATTGACGACACCTGTCAGTTAGTTCGCTCCAAGTTTTCTGTACCTGATCTGGAATCAATCAATTCTATTATGGCCGACTCAAGACTGGCAATTGAGATACTGGCGACAATTGTGGACGAGTTTGTCGACGACGCCAAAACTTTGCTTGCTCTAATCTTCGTATCCCATGCTTGGCATCAAGTTGCCCAACCACTTTTTGTACCGCTCCATTTACTTTCTGGACTCTTTTCGGTTTCACCCTCATTTTCAGCTACCATCAGAAGCGCTCGGAAAGAAACCACAATTTGCAAGTTTCGTCCGGGAGCTGAAGGTCAAAAGGTGGGGCCGCGACCCGGTAGTCCCCTAGCAAGTCTATGTCCAAATCTGTAAGTTTGGCTGTTGTGCATTTGATACTTTGAGTTGACCCAATCATTTTAGTACGAGGTTAGACTTTGGATTAACTTTCTCAATTGAAGACCATGATTTGCTGGTCATGGTGGCAAAAAGTACATCCTTGGAAGAGCCAGTTGCCACCTGTTGCCCTTCTTAAAAAATGTGCGAAAGGTCGATGTTCCCGAGGTCTTTAACTTCGACGATGACTGTCTTTGTGGCATCGCCAAAACGTGCCCACTATTAGAAGATCTAGACTTGTGGAACACAAACGTCACCCGAACCGGAATATCTTCTATTATGGGACTTGCCGCAAAATAAGCGTCCATCAATCTCCCGAATTTTAGTGGAATTAGTGTACTAGAGATGAGAGCGATGGGTTAGATTACTTCCGTGCCCAGTGGAGGGATTTCGTTGACTCTGATTCATATGGGGAAGATGAAATGGATGAATACTACTATTCGAACGATCACTATTCGTATCATGACTTTTCGGATGAGGATTACAGCGAGTTGGAATGATTCCGGCGACCTGCCATGAAGCTGCATATATCAAGAGTCTTGTTCAGCGTTGGTTTAAAATTCTCTATCAACAACGTATGGTCCATCAAGGTTATTATCTTCTGTTCGATACAAGCTTCTGAGGGTTCCCTCGAATCAACCTCAATAATAGTGAATTGCCCGATTTATTTCATCAGCAATTTTTTTGATTTTTCATCTCATTTGATGGCGATTTTTAATGATGTCCAAAGTTCCGTATATGTACTGTGTGGACCATGATGGTGGCATTCCAAACATGGAAGATCAAACATTCCAGAAGCATTATCCAAATATTTGACCCGCTCCCGCTCGACACGACCCTTAAAGTATTTAAACTTCGAGGTATTTATACTTATTCTTGGTGATTCGGAAACTACATTAAACAGCTGATTAAACAGTTCAGAACTAAGTATACCGTTGGATAGTTTATCCAGATTATCCTCGGCCAGTAGAGTATGCCCGCATCTCACTTATGCCGGAAAGTGCTTACTGAGCTGGTCAAGCTGAGTACCGTTTCTCCGCAATAACAATCTTGGTTTCTGAATCATGTTGACAATTTTGCTTGTGGTAAAATTATTATAAAATGGGGTGTGTGTGTTGGAATTTCCTTTTTCCTGGGAATATTACACTGGGCTTCTTGATCAAGTATGGGAAGCTACCTCGCCGCCAAATATCGGTTTCTTGTCCTCTCCCTCATCCTGCCCATCTTCCTTGGGTCAGCCTTGAGCAACATATCCTCAGTAGAAAGCGCATGCACCTGCCACTCGGATGCACCGCGATCCTTGACCGGATACATAGACCGGGAAACCACGTCAAGCTCCAACAATCTCCACTTTTCCCGTGTCTCATGCAACTACGATGTGGCCCTCTACATGAGTGATGCCCTCAAAGCCCTTCCGTCTCAAACAACGCAGTGGATTGTCCCGTTCTATAACAAGGTCTGGAAGTACTTGAAGAAAACGTACGGTGGATGTACCGTCGACCGCCAAATTCCGGCATCTGCGGGTGGCCCCGGCTGTCGAGACTTTGGTGCTCCGAAACCCCTCGTGGTCCAGCTCGGCGTACCCGGTGCCGGATGGTACAATGGATGGTACAAATCGTATGACCGCTTCGACCCCAGCTTTGGCAACGAAAGAGTGAATTTCCGGTCCTACCTCACCGCGACATTTGATGGCTGGTCCGACACGAATTTTGCGATCAAGCAAAAGACCATCTATGCACTGTGTATTCTCGTCGAGTATGCGTCGCAGGGGGTGCATCACACTCCCATGGTCAACTACGTCTGGGGCCAGGACAACTTTTCTGAAATGTGCATGTACGATGTTTTCCGCAATACGGGGTTTGCAGCTGAAGCGGCGCAAGAGTACGATATCCTCATGGCCAAAACCCAAAGCAAGCATCCGTCCGATGCGACCAACGTCAACTGGTTCAAAGACTGGTTCTGGCCGCTGTACCAGGAGAACAATCACACCATGTCGTTTCAATCAACGTATTTCGGACTCATGAGCCAGTACTTTCCGACGTATATTCAAGGCCCGGGCAACGAAGTCTACGCGCGGCAAATGAACATCGGAGAATTTGCGCATTTTATGAGTGCGGCGGTCGGACGCAGTCTGGAGGCCATGGCGATGGGTGGGTTCAATACAGGTTGGAAACAAGAGTGGTTTGCCAAGGCCCGAACGGCCTTTCCTGCCCTCAATTCCATGTATGATTACCCTTAAGTTGTTTTGCCTACCTATCCCCTCCATATATACCTATCCAACTCTCATAAAACTTGGATTCAATATATTTTCTTTCTGTATTGCCTAGTATCAATAAATTGTCCATGCGCTTCGTGAATGCGCAGTCTAAGATTGGCGTTCACCTACCAGACTCCAGAACGATAACTACCCATCCTCAACCCCCGCACACCACCCCTATCTTCAAAATTGTTTTTCCTACTGCCAACTATTCTATTTTACGGCAATTTCTTTAAGTACAATCATTCGACTCACGTTATGATACCTCCGCTTGAACGAAAGGTCAAACAAGATTATGCACGTTGAAGTGTTTGATAGAAGGTACTCCAGAGAATATATTGATGATAGATGATATGAAATAGTTATATGTGATACGGGTTAAAGTTAACATAGAGAAGCAAAACACTACACTATTTACGCAGAAGCGTATCACTAACTAAGTTAACCTTCCTGCGATACCTGCCAACGGCCAAGTTTCCAGATCCAAGCTAACGGCGGACCTGCCACTCCTATCACTCATTCAGTTCCAGACCCACATATCCAGTCAACTGACAATAGTGCCCGCTTGGACCTTTCAACACAAGCTAAAATACTGACGTGAACAGCTGGCATACCTCGTCCGAAAAAAGAGAGAGCGTTATCAAACCATCAAGAATAGTTTTTATTAACGATTAATTGATGATCAATCACCAACCTAGCGCCAATTGAATCCCGGGTAAAAAATGGGAATGATGGTCATGTTTCTTTTCCGTTCTTTTTTTCATTCTTGTCTGCAAAATGCGATGCACAACCATTGCACACTATTGTAAGTGTTCGATAACTACGTCTCATCTTCATGCTGCCGCTGCTTCTATCGCAATCATGATTGTTTTTGCCCTAACAAAATTGTTTTCAGCATGCCTTTCTTATCTCGTTCTTCTGCCCCCGCAACTCCCGTAGGGTCCTCGTAATACGTATGTGCCTGAATCTGAAATATATTATTTCAGAGATGTGGAGCAAGAAGATGGATATTGGACTTCAAGACTCTTGTGTATGTGTGAAAGGGTTCAATGCAACTTTTTTCTCGATGGTGCGGTGTTATCTTGGCCACTACACTCATCCATGTATATTGTACTTTTTTTCCAACTAAATGCACTATTTAAATCAAATATCTCAATCAAATGCTAGCTGGCCAGGTAGAATTGGCACAAGACTCCAATCCTCGTCGTTATCATCCTCCGAACATTCAGCGCCAGAGTCTGCTGTGAAGTTTAAAGGCCATGGCGACAGACGCTAAATGTGAGACGCGACAGCTTCTCCTCCATGATAGCTCTCAACTTCGAATTCAATCTCCCATAACATTCCGACAGATTGAGGGACTTCAAGTTGGTAGCAAGCTCCATGAGAGAAGATAATCCGGTTCGCGTGACGGGTGTGCACTGTAAGTCTAGATCTTCTAGTAGTGGGCACATTTTGGCGACACCGGAAAGACAATCATCGTCAAAATTCAAGACATTGGGAACATGGAGATTTCGCAGATTTACCAGCAAGGGCAACATCTTGAGGATGCCCTTGCTTGTGATACGGCAGCATTCGGCTATACGCAATCCTTTTAATGATCTGCAATTTTCTAGGGTGCCCAGCAATGCCTCATCTGTAATCAACAGACTTGTATAATCAAGACTTGTGCTTTGAGGATCAGATTAACTACCATTATCAAATGCACATCTATGAGGCGAACTTACAGATTTGGACAGAAACTTGTCAGGCTGATTATTTGTGCATAAAAAGCTGTACAAATCTCGTTCGAAGACTGGAACGTCCAGCAGAGTTCTAGGTGTCGAACGGAACTTCCCAGTTGTGGGTTTTCCGCTAGCGTTTTCAATAGGAGCTGAAGTCGGCCGGGAGTACGACGATTGCTCCAAAATGCAATCGAGGTGTACAGACGTGAATGGACAATTTGATGCCAAGTATGCGATACGGAGCTCAGAGCAAGCAAAGTTTCGTAGTACTCGATCTTGCCCGCAATTTTCTCCAGCACCTCAGTAGGTAGTTTTGAGCCGGCCATCATAGAGTCGATTGAGTAAAATCGGGTACGGATAACCTGGAGGGTCTCAAGAACTCGGAGGGTTTCCAAGTTTGGAGCAACCCATCTGACAGTTGTCAACTTGACTACAATGCTGATTCAAAGAAGTGATTGGAGTTTTTACAGTTGAAACTATCACAGATGGTTGCACAAAAGACACTGAACAAAAGTTGCCGGGTGTCTATGATTGGGTGACTTGACCTCCACACACTCCGGCTGCGGGCCTCATGGACTCACATCCCAAATCCACAAATGGACAGAAACGCCTGGAAATCCCGCATCTGGAATAGTAGCTCCTTGACCGAGTTTTGTTTTCTACGATGCAGACTCGGGATTTTGTTTATCTGTTCCCAGTTACTTAGACTAAACGTAAGTCTACAGCGAAGGACTATGGCTAGGTACGTCGCAACGAGCTGGATTGACAGATGGACCGCGGTTTTCTTGAAGTACTACTATCGTTCTACCGACCGCGACCCTAGGCAATGTACATTTTACTCAGAGGACAAGGTGTTTTATACCACAGCCGATGCCAATGTGTCCCGTCAAGCTGGTGCTGGAATCGCCGCAGATGATGGCTCACATCCTTTACATAGTGTAGAGCCGGTAGACTTTGGCACTAGTTGAAGATTATATGACTGTGCCATTTTATACAATGCATTCGAAGTTTTGATCACGCGATTGTATCCGACTCGCGTAATCCCACTGTGGTTTTTGCTGTGTTCCTCGCTATCACTCTTTCTCTTTCATCTGAGGCTCCAGTGTGCAGGTGCGTCTTATATGTTTTCTTCGTCTTCGTTTCTCTGCTTGGGAGCTCGATGTGGTTACTTATGACTTGCGCCGTTCTGTTGTCTCTGTTTAGACCTGCATTGGCACGAGTGCAGCACAACATGACCCTCATCGCAATGGTACCTGCGTCTGATTCCAACGGAAAGGTGCTTCTTGCCGCGTCGGACACATATCTCTTAGAACATGGTGGAAAACATTGGACCGAGCGGAAAATCAAAATAATTCAAGGGCAGTGGGGATTGCTCTTAAATGGTGTCAGTAGTTGCCGATTTTTCAAAGATACAACAGGGAAAGAGAAACCGTTCTTAGATTACATGGAAGAAAACTTTCTGTCTATATTTGCTCAGATTCCAGGTAAAAGTGCTGCGCTGTCAGCAACTACCATTGTATGTAAAACTCAATCAGGTTCTTGTAGCATCCGAGAACGAAATCGAATTAGGGAAAGATGGATCCGGAAACGTACAACCAATGCTACACGAAAAGCTGCAGCACTTTTTCAACAAATTTCAGCAGAAGCTAATGATAGCAAAAACGAGCGCAGCTGGCAGCCATCCTGGAGATGTAGTCGTGTTTGATACATATATCAAGCAACAGAACACGCAACCGTTGATTGCAGGAGCAGAGATGATTTTTGGGTTGCATATCATGAGTTCTCGACTTTTTAAATCATCTGGAATGTTCTATTCTATTTGGATTTGTACCAACGGGTAAGCGGCGCAAGCGTTCTCAGTATATTTTCGTATCGATAATTTTCTTAATACAACTGTTTAGGGTACTTTGGACATGTCCGCAAAACATGGATGCTGTAAATTCCTATGGCTTTCCCACTTGTAACGCAATATTAAGTCTTCAGTCATCCGGAAAGCCAGTTCCCGGATGGAGTAAGACGGACGCTACCAAATTTCTAGTCGCTTCTTTCGAAACTATTTCGAAGAGGTATATCCATTGTCATCTAGTTCCATGTGGTATAGTACTAGAACAATTTGATTTTTTTAGCACTACAGGTTCAAAGGAAACTATAGATGGAATTACGCTTTTGTGCTTGAATGATGCGGGAGTCTCGGTCGAATTTGAGAAGTTAAATTTCTGACTATAACCAACATAATGGGCTGTAGAGAAGGACATCGATGAATCACCAGTAACACATCCCGCTGTAGAGGGCATCGATGTATCGCACCCCGTTACCTTTTTATCAGGGCTATCGTGATTGCATATTGGTTCCATCTATGTATGGGCGAAACAGAAACTCTTACTTTATAGAAAGAAAATATTTCTGGGTTCGTTCGTATTTTGGATCGCACGACACTCTAAATCCGTCGTCCACATTGGCTTGACATCCTCTAACTGACCTGCCCGTCGGCGAATCGGCGACTGAAAGTAACTGCGCAGGAACGAAAACGCGGAAGCTTTCATGCGCCGCACCATTTAGCACAAATAAGGTTAGAGTAAAAAAAATTTCACCTCCCGGCGGGAAGGAAACTTAAAGTTAACTCAGTAAAATCCTCCAGCGGAAAATCTTCATAGTCCAACGGAATCTGATCCCCACGCGTTTTGACTCCAATGACGCTACCGCCAGACGAAATCCCAGTGTTCCCGTCACTGCTATTTTCACCTTCAGCCCCGCGATCTTTCCGATTATGCTTCCCATCCCTATTCTCATGATCCTTCGCCTCTTCTTCACCATCACCGTCATTGTAATGCTGTTTCGACGGGTTCTTGCAACGCCCGGCTTTGCCAAGACGATCCCATATGACCACTTCATTCGGACGCAAATTCGGAACAAGATGGCGCCAGACGTAGTGATAGAAGTTGACATCGTCAGTAGTCTCCGAATCGATGATTGGCGAATGGACGAATCCGTCCTGGCGAATTGCGGCATAAACCGTCCAACGCTTCCCGTGGCGGGAACGCACTCTCGGTATCGGCTGACCTCGCTTCCCGCGCCCTCTCTTAGGTGCCTCGTTGTCGTATACAAAACTTTCGTCCACGTATACTCGACGAGACGGAGGAATCCCTCGTATATCGGCAGTATAATCTCTAACCAGCTGGATCACATCTTCGTTGGCGTACTTCTCCTGCTCGTCGCTGAACAACTTCCGAGAATATCCACATCGCTTGAGGTAATCGGATACCGTTCGATGATTGATCCGGTGATCTAACAAAGCAGCTGCTTGTGAATTCGTAAGACCGGGGCACTTATCGAACTCAACCAATAAATTCCGCTGTTCTTCCGGATTCAACTTGAAGGGCGTCCCTTTGTTTTTCACCGGTTGCAAATCGCGAGTCTGTTCCCAGCGAGCTTTCCATCGAAAAAGCGTGCGACGGCTGACCTTGAAGGTGCGGCATACTTCCGCCGCGGTGGACGATCTGAGCGCTCGAACAACCGCCAGTCGGGTTTCTACAGTACGGTGTTTGTCGGCGGTTTCTTGCACCAGAGCTTGTGAGAACCTTCCATGTTGTGGAGGGGAACGAGAAACACCGAAAAAACGGCTGGAGCCATCACATGATGTATTGCGCCACAAAACCAGTTGGAACAAAATCAATTCATCATTTGAACCTATTTACCTAGTGCCAAAGTCTACCGGCTCTACACTAAGAAGGTTTACGCCAATGGGTAGTACATATCTCGCGTCTCCAGGGTGGAAAGGTGGCGAGGGGGGCCCTGAGAAAACAGCACCAATTTCGGAAACATCGGGATTCTTGTAAAGTTTAACTGTCTGAATCTGAATTTTTATTTAGAGATGTAAAAAAAAAATGGATTTCAGAGTTTCCCAGTTCCCTTGTTTCAAGTTGCGAAATGGGAGATTCGTTCATGTTTGCAAATGAGTCTTCATCATGGCCACCACATTCATATATGCTCATAGTTCTTTTTCTAACCATCCTCGAAAGAAAGCGAGCGCGGTAGCTAAGCCAAATCGTCACGGGCGGTATGGGTAATTGTGAGATGTGGCGGCTTCTTGTTCAAAATAACTTCCATTTCTGAAGGACTGATTCTACAACATCTCGACAGATTGAGAGACTTCACGTTGGTAGCCAGGTCCAAGAAAGAAGACATTCCGATTGGAGTGAGGCCTGTGTACCCAAAGGTGAAGTCTTCCAGTAGTGGGCACATTTTGGCGATGCCATGCAGACAATCATCGTCAAAACCTGAGACGTCCTTGACATCGAGCTTCCGCAAATTTTGTAGGGGCAAGACCTTGATGAAGCTGTTGTGGCTGATTGCCGCGCAATCGACTAAAGCCAGCTTGTCTAATGATCTACACGTTTCGAGGATCTCACGCAATTCCATATGTACAATCCACGCACATTTTGAATCAAGACTTGTGCTTTAAGGATTGGGTCAAACCTCAAGTCACAACCCAAGTAAATAAAATGAATAGCTGTATGATGTTACAGATTCGGACACAAAATAGTCAGGCTGACAATATCTGCTTAAAAAGCTGTATCATCAAGGGACCGGCCCAGGCTCCCCCATTCGACCCTTAACTCCCGAACGAAAGGTGCCAGTTGTGGGTTTCCTCCCAGTGTTCTAGATAGCAGCGGAACTCGAGCGCGAGACCGAAAATTGTCCTCAACATAAATGGAACGGTACAAAAATGGTTGGACAAGTTGATACCTAGTATGGGATACGGAGCAGAGCATACAAAGTTTGGGCATGGTCTTCAGTGTCGTTCGCGATTTTCACCAGTATCTCGATTGGTAGTCTTGAGTAGGCCATTATAAAGTCGTCGGTGGATTGAGATCCGACACGAAAAACTTGAAATGTCGTAAAAAGTTTGTCCAATCGACAGAGATTGGCTTTCCCACCGGTCGCACCCCGACGCCTGCTAAACGCATGACTGTGCCACCCACGCGTCTTGTCCAAACTGGAGGCATCTTGGATCCCTGTTAGATCTTGCCCAGCATATCTCGCTCGATCTCTGCAAACATTTACGTGCAGGATGCGTTCATCCGTCTTCTTTTAGGCCGAACTAGTAAAGAGGTAATTGGTTTCACAATCTTTAGAGATTTTGAGGAGCGCGGCTGTACAAAGTCAAATCATTTTCTGGCTCAGGCTTACACCCGGAGGCTAGGTATGTGCTTTTGCTTGATTCTGCCAGTTCAGTCGGTAGAAGGGCTGCGGAACTCACATTCAGTCCAATTTCATAGTCGACCTTGATGATCACCTTGCCAATTGCACAAAATTTCGGAGACCCTAATTGATTTTCCGTACCTGTTTTGAAACAATCGACTCTATGATGGCCGGCTCCAGACTACCGATTGAGATACTGGTGGAAATCGCGGGAGAGATCGCCGATGTCAACACTTTGTATGATCTGAGCGTCGTATCCCGTACGTGGCATCAAGTTGTCCAACCACTTCTGTACTGCTCCATTCCATTTCAAGACATGCCTCTTATTCGCCCCCAACTTCAGTTGCTATTGAAAACGCTAGAACGAAACCAACACCTGGCAAGTTTTGTTCGGGATGTAAAGTTGACATCGTACGGCCGCGTGCGGTCCCTCGCTCGTTCAGATTTTTATGCAGAAATAGCCCGGTTAGTCCATCAAAGTTCAAATCTGTAAGGTTTGCCCCTCATAACTGCCAACATTTCATGGACTTGAGTTTGACACCAAACCACTCTTCAGCACAAGTCTTGAGGTTACGGATTCGTCGATTGAAGACCATGAATTGCCGGGCATCCTGGAAAATTGTACATCATTAGTAGAACTGTCTCTGGCCGGTTGTTACAATATCACAAGCAACGGCATCATCAAGGCCTTGTCATTATTGAAAAACGTGCAAAGGCTCAAACTTTCCGCCGTGGCCACCCGCCTGGATGATAATTGTCTGTGCGGCATCGTCAAAATGTGTCCACTACTAGAAGATCTGGACTTGTGGAACACGAGCGTTGCGCGAAGCAGAGTCTCTTACATCATGAAACTTGCTACCCGCTTGAGGTCGCTCAATCTGCCGCAAGGTCGCAAAATTACGGATTTGGAGATGAGAGATATCATGAATGAAAAGCCATCGTATCTCACCATTACTGCCTGTAACCGTTGCCAATGATCGTTCCATAGCAGACTAAAGACTTGGGATGATGAAAACTGGATGATTTGCCGTGAATGGGATCATATGTCAGCACTCCAAGCATTCGATCGATGTAGATAGTGTAAATACTCAAAAAAGAATCGTGTACATAGATGAGTGTCCATGGATCAACAGCACCCATTCGGAAACGTTGAGCATTTCCCGTATTGTGTATATTCGTCTGAATCTCAACCTTTATGAGACAATAAAGGTGGGTGTCCAGACTTGCAAGTTTTTCTGCTCCAAGTTTCTCTGGAATTTTCATCATGGCCATCACATTCATATTATATACATAACTTCTTATCCAATATGCACTATTTACACATAAATCTCAATATTTTAGAAACCTTGCTAGCCAGACCTGGATTGTGAGATGCGGTGGCTTCTTGTTCAAAATAACTTCCATGTCTGAATGACTGATGTCACAACATCTCGACAGATTGAGAGACTTCAAGTTGGTTAGCCAGGTCCAAGAAAGAAAGACATTCCGATTGGAGTGACGCCTGTGTGTACCCCGAGGTGAAGTCTTCCAGTAGTGGGCACATTTTGGCGATGTCACAAAGACATTCATCGTCAATGTTGATGATATTGGCAACATCGAGCTTTCGGATATTTTTCAGATAGGGCAAGATCTTGAAGATGCCCTCGCGGGTGATATTGCAGCAATTGTTGAGACGCAGTTCTTCCAATGGTCTGCATGTTTCGAGGATGTCTAGCAATTCCTCATCTTCAATCGACGGAAATTTAAAATCAAGGCTTGTGCTGTCAAGGATTGGGTCAAAGCTCACGGTTTCAAATGCACAGCTATGAGGCAAACTTACAGATTGGGACACAGACTTGTCAGGCTGGCTATTTCTGCATAAAAAGCTGTACAAATCTCGTACGAAGACTGGAACGTCCAGCAAACTTTTAGGTGCCGAACGAAATTTGCCAGTTGTGGTCTTCTTTCTAGCGCGTTTGATAGCAGCTGAACTTGGGCGCGAATAAAACGTAGGTCCTGAAATCGAATGGAGCGGTACAGGAGTGGTTGGGTCAATTGATGCCAAAGTATGGGATACGAAGCTTAGAGCATGCAAAGTTTTGACGTCGTAGGCAAATCTCGTCCGCAATTTTGGCCCAGTATCTCAATCGGTATCGGCAGTCTTGGGCCGGGCATCATCATCGGTTCGATTGATTTCAGATCAGGCACGACCTCACAAACGTGGAGCGAATGAATTGACAGCTGTCAATTTGACCAATGCCACGGACTGTGCCACACGGACATGTCTCGCTGAACCATCTCCCGTCTCTTCAAGTCCTTTACGGACAAAAGATAATCAAGGCAGTTTGATAAGGGGAGTCGCAGATCGAAAACTTACTCTTTTTATGCGGGAAGGAACATCAGAGCAGGCAAAACACACAAGTAACCAGTGCGAGAGGCATGCGGCACAATGTCAATCTTTTGTTGCTACTTGTTACCGCCCATACTCTAAACTTTCAAGTCCCGTCCAGAGGTTCCACGATTCATAGTCAGAGTGAACTTTCAAGTGGCAGTAGTATATTATATGATGGTGACACGGACGCTAGGCTACCTCATGCGTTCTTATTGCCTGTGCATCATCACCCGTCCGATCTCCTTTCCCACGGCGTTCATCACAAAGCCCGGCGCCTGCTCCTTTGGGATGTGGACGCTTGTAGACACGCTCATTTTGTTGCTAAAGCGTTGGGTTTTAGTAGCCTGGATGATTTACACACCCATTAGTATGGTTGAACAAACACACGGTTCGGGAGTGCGGCTATATACCTGGATGGCGCCGCTGGTCTTTAGAGTCAATTTGTTGGTGAGGTTGCCGCATTGCTGCACTATGGTCATCTTCGTGCCCGGTCGGCCCACGGTCTTTGGTGCCTTCGGTGCCTTTGGCGCCTTCTTTGTGGAGACGACCTTTGTCACCTGCGTGGACTTGGTGGACTTGGTGGACTTGGTGGACTTGGTGGACTTGGTGGACTTGGTGGACTTGGTGGACTTGGTGGTCTTGGTGGTCTTGGTGGTGCCCATGGTAGTAGGGTAGAGTGTGGAGAGTGCGCAGGATGAGGAGCGAGAGGAGAGCCAGAGGAGGGGACGGACAGGCTTCACAGAGAATATATATAGGGCTCCGCTGACCTCCGCTCCGAGAGACGGGGCGCAGCGTCCGACGCGGTGTTTAATATTTTTATCGTCCAGAAAGGAAACAAGTCCAAAAAAGTGCTCCCAAAAAGTGCTTGCCACTGCTTGAAAACAGTAAAAGTAGTAGTAGGTAGAGCAAATCAACACATTGTATTTTCTCAAACAGAAGCAAGCAAGGATATATATATACAGCAGAAAGATTGAAAAAACCAAAATGCGAGAGAGAGAGAGAGGGAGTGGTAGTAAGAGAGTGAGTGTGTGGGTGTGTGGAGGTGTGGTTGGGACTAGTAGTTGTAAAAAGAAATTAAATATGGGGTATGTGTGAAAGTTGGGTACAGAAGAGAGAGAGATAGAGAGAGAGGTGCGTTTACTGAGGAGAGTTGAGGGTGCCATTGACTTGCTTCTTTTCCGTGGTGGGGTCCACCGAGATGGCCGCGACTTCATCGTCGGGAAGAGCGAGATTGCGCATCAGGGCCAGACCGACGGCAATGGGAATGAGCAGGCAGAGCGAGGCAATGTTGATGTTTTTGGTCACGACCGTGTAGGCGTCCGAGATGCCGGGGTAGGTGGCCTTCATGGTTTGGGCGTCCATGACACTGGAGAGGATGGTGACAATGTCGTCGGCGGGGACACCGCGGGCCAAGAGTTCGTTGGGGAGTTGGTTTTTCCAGATGGTACCGGCAATGGCGGATCCAATGGCGCCACCGATGGAAGCGATGGAGAGGAAAATGCCCGTGACAATGGCAACGTCCTGGTGAGGAACGGCGGCCTGGGCACCGACTTGGACGGCAGTGGTAATGAGACCAGCTCCGATACCAGCCAAGATTTGGGAAAAGATGATTTCAATGGCGGGGTTCTTGGGTCCACGAAAGTTAATCATGAGCCCGTTGCCAATCATGTTGGCGGCAAGACCAATCCATCCGTAAATCAAAAAGCGGCGGTGATACTTCATGACGAGACCGATGGCGATGGAGGAAATGACAGAAGAAAACATCCAGGCGTTGGTGATCCATTGGGACTTGTCAAAGTCGAGGTCGCGGGTGACGTAGAGGTACGAGGTCAGGTAACTTGTGTAGGTGTACCACGACATGAACATGAAAAAGACGCAGAGAAGGCCACCGAGGGCGGTGCGGTTCTTGACGACACGGAGAGGCAAGATGGGGTAGGTAGCGTAACGTTTTTCCCAGAAAAAGAGGAGGCCGTGAATCAGGACTCCAGAGACAATCATGGCAATGACGGATCCGTCCTTGTAACCACCGTCATAGTAAGGAGCACGGAGGAGGGCAAAGAGAATGAGGGACCAGGCACCGGCGAGGAGCAGACATCCGACGAGATCCATGCCCATAAAGAAGTCGACCAAAAACTTTTTGTTCCAGACAATGGGTTGGCGAATCTTTCCGGCGCGGCGGGCCTTGCGCTCGACCCAAATCAAGGGCCCAATGACAAAGAGGGAGGTGAGGGGCAACAGAATAATGATCAATCCCATAGTCCAGCGCCAGTGGTCGGGCAAAAAGGCGGTGGCGTAGAGAGGGCCGACCCAAGTGTTGATCAGGAAGGGGGTGTCGGGGAGAGAAGAGAGGAAACCACGGTTGGCGAGGGACGTGGTGTCGGCAATAATGAGTTGCTGCATGAGCATGATGCCCGAAGATCCAATCGAGTAAAAGACGGAAGCGCCGGCAAAAGCGCCAAACGTCGTGACTTTGCACATGATGATGTATCCGAGACAAAAGCAAAAGAGGGAAAAGACGTAGGCCTCGACACGACCAAATGTGTCGGCAATCTTGACGAGGGGGAATTTGGAGACGGCGCCGACAATGGCATTGACGGTGGGCAGCACGACCAGCATGGAGTGAGCCTTGAAGTTTGAGGTGATGAAGGGCTCGAGGGTCCAGAAGGACTGGCCGTCAAGCGACGTGACATAGGCTACCAGCAGGAGACTAATGTTTTTGTTTAGTACTGTGTGCTTTCTGCTAGTCACTTGATGGCAAAACTCACCCAACGTAAATGATCCAAAAGTCGGTGCGGGTAAAAGTGTTTGTGACGGCCTCGACGTTGCTGACACCGGCCTGGGTGGGCACGGCCTCTGCATCGACATTGTTGAGCGTGTGTCGTTGGGTGAGATTGTTGTTGGTTGGCAAGTCCGAGTGGTGCTGCAGAGTAGTCTGGCTAGCGTCCTTTTCGACCATGGCGGCCATTGCAATGATTATGCTTGGTGGTGGTGGGGGGGTGAGCGGGGGGTTTGGTTGAGGGGCAAGTAAGAGGTCGTGTGCTTCCTTTTATACCCGGGTGGTGGTGGGAAGTGGTAGGGGGAGTCGGATGGTTCAACGGAAGGAAGAAAAAAAGCGAGCCGCTGGCTGTCAGTGTGCTGAAGCCTGAATGCCCCACCCACCAAAAAACGCCTACTATTAGGAAAAACGAACTGCTACGAATCCGGCCTATCCCGCTCCGCTCCGACGCTCGCTCCCGGCGGAACCCGTCGCCCAATCAGCGCTGCTCCGTGCCCGTCACACTGACTCACTCCCTCTCACTCTCCAGTGGCGCAGTCCGCGAGCCCTGGCTCCGACTGGCCGGGCGCTTCCCTGCCAGGATCTGCTGGGGATCTGATCTTTTGCTCAATCTCATCAAAGCGGGTTATTGTTTCGTTTGTGCTTTGCGCTGCTTTGCCGGCGGGCTCTGCGGTTGGTTGGTTGGTTGGGGGTCTGGGCCCGTCCCGTATATATACGCGGACAGGGTTAACTGTAATACCTTATTCCGTCCGTTTTGGGCCTTGGGCTGCTGCTTGGAGCCTTCATGTGGCGCGGGCGTAGGTTCGGTGGGATTTGCAGCGGGAGTGAGAGCAGATGAACAGATGGAATAACAAGAAATAAATAGAAAAAAATGTAAAAGAAAAAAGTACAATGACAAAACTACAAACACCCCGTCTGCCGCTCAACCATCCCCCGATACCTTCCATTAGAACCCATCAACTCTTCATGTCGTCCCCCCTCAACTACTCGTCCCCCCTCAACAACAGCCACAAAATCCGCTCCCCGAATCGTACCCATCCGATGCGCAACCACCACCAACGTCTTGCCCTTTTGCCGCTCTTGTTCCAAGGCGCGTTGGACAATCGTCTCTGAATGCGTGTCCAGAGCTGATGTCGCTTCGTCTAGGAGTAACAAGGGGGCATCCCGAAGAAGGACCCGAGCAATCGAAAGACGTTGTCGTTGACCCCCCGAAAACCGTGATCCGTGCGCTCCACAATCGGTATCGTATCCCTCAGGCAACCCCATAATAAACTCATGCATGTCCACGCGTCGACAGACTTGATCCAAATCAGCCTGCGTAATCGTTCTTGAGGCAGGTAATCCCAGGACTAGATTGAATCGGATGGAGCCTTGGAAGAGCACCGGGTCCTGATTCACATATCCGACTTGAGACCGGTATGCGCGGACTGGCCGAGACGTGAGATTTGAACCGTTGATGGTGATACTCCCAGAAGTGGGATCGTAGAACCGTTCGAGTAAAGCGAGAACAGTGGATTTGCCACACCCTGAATCCCCCACCAATGCCACGAATGTGCCCGCCGGAATGTGCAGTGAGAAATTACTGAGAACGGCGTGATGCGGGCGGGATGGGTAATGAAATGTCACATCCTTGAGTTGCACGTCCATCTCCTTCTTCTGATCTTGAGTCATCATAACTTTAGTCTTGGAATCCTCATCATCGGTGTCAAGAGTCGTATCAATCTCGGCAGTCAGATTCACCATCCTGAGCACACTCTCCCCCGCACATCTCGCTTTCGTCACATCCGGCGCCAACGAAAACATTTGTCCACTCATCTGTGCACTAAACAACAATGCCGGCAGGACAATAAACACCTGTTTCGATGTGGCCTCCCCTTTCGATACCAACTGGGCTCCCCACCAGTAACTCAGTCCATACAACAGGTACGATAACGTATACGCCAACGACAACATCAAATTGCCCTTTGTTAATGTTTTGAGCGAGGCTGCGTAGGCTGTTGATAGCGAATCCGCGTACTGGGCTACAATCTGGTCTTGACGGCCTAAAGCCATCACAGTCTTGATCCCCCCAATGGCTTCCGAAGCCAACCCCGCAGCACCCGTATACGCCGTCGAATGCAACTCATGGAAATCGCTGAGGACTTTGACCCGGAGGTAGCCTGCTAACAGCATGACTGGAACGGCGGTCAGGATCACGGCGGCGAGTTTGGGTTGCGTGATGAAGGCTAATAACATGGCGCAACAGAGAGATACAATGATGGAAAAGATTGTGCCGATGATGATGCCTGATAGGCCTGAAACGTGGTTGCCGTCGGAATCTAGCGTGGCCGTCAGTGAGCCGGGGGAAGTATCCAGATCCGACATTTGTTGTTGTTGTTGTTTCTTGGTAGTCTTTGAGGTGGTCGTCGTCGTGACGGTATCATTACCCTCCATCAACGTCCGGCTACTCTCCTCCCGCTCCAACAATAACTCTGACCCAGACACATCCCCCCGCTCATAAAACGCCATATCAAGTCTCATCAAATTCCTCAGCACCCGGCCGCGTAATTCGACCAGTACCCGCTCACTCACAATTCCAAATAACCCTCCAGCCATACTCTGCGCACAAAACTGCACCACTCCAAACGCGACAAAGAGTCCGGCCAAAAGTTTTGATTGGGCCAGGATATCGTCGGGTTTTGTCGTGGCGGTACTCAGCGATTCAATCATGTTGGCGAATAAAAGAGCTTCGATGGAGGAAGCGGAGCCGATTAGGGCTGAGGCAAAGAGACCGAGGAGGAAGAGGGTGCGGGATGGGTTGGTTAACTTGAAGATTCGGTGGATGAGGTGGAAGGTTGAAATGGAGGTTGGGGTGGGTAATAGGGGTTTGGGGGCATCTTCTTCTTCTTCGGGGCGGGGGGAGGGGGGACTCAACGAGTCTTCGGAGGGACGTTGAGTGATGATGGTGGGGAGGGTTGATGTTGATATTGAGTGGGGTAGCTCCACTTCTTTGATGGATGCAGGTTGACTCGTAGAACTACCACCAAAGACTTGTCCATCCACCAACTCCCAATACTTTCCCTTAGCTTCACATAACCCATCATGCGTTCCGCGCTCAACTACTTTCCCATCCTCCATCACCACAATCCAATCCGCGTTGCGGACCGTAGCAAGGCGATGCGCAACCACAACCGTAGTCCGATTCGCACAGGCTCTGTCCAACGCTTGTTGGACCCATTGTTCGGATTTAGAGTCCAGCGCCGACGTCGCTTCGTCCAATAAAAGAATGGGCGGGTTACCCACTACAGCTCTCGCAATCGCGATTCGCTGTTTTTGACCCCCCGAAAGTCCGGCACCGCCTTCACCCACTAAAGTCTCGTACCCGTCCCGTAACGCACTCACAAATTCGTCAACGTGGGCTATCGCTGCCGCTTCTTTGATCCGAATATCCTGTTCGTCGCGGGATAAGGAAGCGTAAGGCGTGTTGACGAGTCCGTAGGCAATGTTGTCACGGATGGAGGCCCGGAATAAGACGGGGGTTTGCATGACTACACCGAAATGAGATCGAAGGGTTTGGACGTGCCAGTCTCGGATATCCCGTCCATCCACCAATACTCTTCCACCCAAACGTCGATCCACCATTTCAGTTGTAGTTGTTGTCGTTGTTGCAGACTCGGGATCGTAAAGACGTTGAAGAAGGGCCATGATAGTGGATTTGCCCGACCCAGATCGACCCACAATCGCCGTCATCTTTCCAGCAGGAATGGGTAACGTGACATTATCAAGAACTTTGGATGTGGGCCGCGACGGATAACTAAAACTGACATGTTCCAATGCCAATTCTCCTTTGACGGGTTCCCCCTCTTTCCCCCGGTATCCTTCCCCAGACCGGGTATTAATCACGGGCACCCGGTCAATCGCGTCGAATAATCGGACACCCGCCGCAGCCGCAAACGAGAAAATCTGGATAAAGGGTGCAAACTCTCCAATCACCAAGGAAGCATCCAGGACGAGGAAAATGACAGTGTAGACTGTTCCGGCCTCCTGAACCGTTCCTTGAACAATCAATTCGGCGCCTTGCCAGAATGCTAATGCGTTTCCGCAGTAGGCGATGAAAAAGATGCCGCCGAGCATGGATGCACCCCATAAAGCTTTCCGGATTCCCCAGCCGCGAGCAAGGGATAAATGCCCCGTGTAAGTTTTTCCCAGTGCGTCTTGGGCGTTAAACGCCTGCACGACCCGGATATGCGAAAAGACTTGTTCGGCCAAGGACCCAGCTTGAGATTGACATTCCGTGTGTTTTAACGTGTATTTCTCGATTTGGCGGGAGCAGAATGCGACGACCAGTAAAAACGCTGGCACGACCGAGATTAAGGTCGCGGTTAACCTCGCATTCTTGATAAACCCGACGGTAAATGCGGAAACGAAATAGGAGAGGGATTGGAGGTACAACCCCATTTTTTCCGATGTCCCGTTTTGGATGGTTTGAATGTCGGAGGTGAGACGGTTGCTTACACCTCCTGGAGTCGTCGTATCGAAATAGCTTAGATCTTGGTTTAACGTGGCGGATAAATACTCTTTTCGGAGTTGGCGGGTCACCCGTTCGCCAATCATGGACCAACACATCGAGTAAGCGTACGTGACCAAAAAGAAAAAGATCGTGACGCCAAATAGGATTTGGAGTTTGGAGTTGACCAGGGATACAAATGCGTCGCGGTCAGCGTCTGGGAGTCGGATATGCGGTGGGATGGCGGCAAACGCTGAAATGAGGTCGCCAAAGAGGATACCCAGGATGGGCAATGGGGGGCCGGCGAGCAGCGCACAGAGGGTGCCGAATACGAGGAGGAAATGGTCTTTGGGGGTGGAGTACCGGAACAGGCGAAAATAGCCCAACGCAGAGACTTTGGGTTGTTCTTCTTCTTCTTCTTTTTTGGGGTCACCCTCCTTCTCGGATGTATCTTCTTTGGCGTCTTTGGGTGCAACGGTAACGGGTGTGGAGGAGGAGGAGGTGAGAGCCAGACTTTCGCGAGATGGAGCCCGAAGAAGCCCATGGGGCATTCCCACTAATAAACTGTTTCGGGCGGACGGAGCGAGGCTTGTGGTACTGGCATTATTTGAGGTGGTAGTAGTGGGGGGATGGGGACGGTTGATTTCATGCTCGATTTCGGAAGAGATGGAGACGGGAGCGACGATGACGCTTATTCCTCCTTCTGCTTGTTCTTTGGAACTCATCTTGGCGTGTGGTTGATCTGGGTGGTAAAATGTCGGGGTTAGGAGAGAGCAACTTCTCTACATCAGGATGGGTACGTACCTTGGTTGTCGTCAAGTCTCCTACTGTCTGTTTTCGTTCGTTTCGATCGTGTTGTGAGTAGTAATAACTTTGATCTTCTGTGGTGAATGGCAAATGTGAGTTCTCTGCGCTCTCGACACAAACTCAGAAGTACTTTTTTACATACCAGATCAGATCAGTTGCGTTTTCGTGGTGGATCGTTTGTGAGTAAGTGAAAAGTTTACGGATCTATTTTAGCAAAAGTTAGACTCTGTAAAGTCGTTTTTTTTTTCCATCAACTCGGGTAACGTACCCAGATCAGTTCCGTCTTCCGTTCGGGTCGGGCCCGATAACTAAAAAGGGCGGGATATGAGGTTGTTATTTGTGTAGTATGAGAAATATCGGTATAGGTTTTGGTATGAGTTTACGGAAGTAACAAGTCTCTGTACTTCAGCAGCAGCCAAAAGTCCGACACCAAGACAAAAAAGTGTTCCGCTCGGAGCAGGGTCAAGATCTCCGGTTATCAGCGGGGGCGTTCCTTTCCGACTGGATGCCACAACTTTTTTTTACGTGTCTTTTAGAGTTGTTTTAGAGACAAGGTTATTCTTGACTTTTTGACTTGACTTTGTGACTTGATTGTAATGGCGATCCAAAGATTCTGCCTATGTGATTTCAGCACACCTTTCTTTGGATCTCTGGGTGCTCCGGTGCTGCTGGCGAGACTGGAAGCGTGACTGGGATCTCTGAAATGGCTCATTTAGCCAGATCCGGCGGAATGACCACGGACGCTCCAGCCAATCAGCGCGCGTTACCGCTGACACTCTCGCACCGGACCCGGAGTTTCGGTTCTGACTCACGGCTATCTTTCCTTCTCCGACAATCGGTTTTGGTGTGTATGCCCTTTTTTGCTAGACTCGAGTATTCCGGTATGGCTGCTGCTATTCCGTGAGGACCGTTGATCTTTTTTGGGCTTTACCTTCCTTTCCTTGAACGACTACCACGACGACGACGACGGCCGGAAGGATATGGACTTGGTTTTATCCTCGGTTGGATTGACTACTTTACTACACTAGACTGACGACGGACGACGACGACGAGTAACGACAAACAGCCGACGAGGTGGGTAGATCTAAAGACTTTTGAAGCAGGCATGAGGTCTAACTGCGATTCAACAGATAAACAAACAGACGACGACGACTTATTATTATTATCATTATTCACGAACGACTGACACTTTTGACGCTGAGGCATATTCTCAGCACACAAACTGACACTACCATCAGCCATTACCAACACTTAATATCATGCTGGGCAGCAGCGAATCCGTAGTGCCCCAAGTCCGCACCTTTCCCAACTTGTCTGGCCAGTTGCTCCCCGACACCTTTCACCCCACCCGCAACGCAACAGTCACTCTGTCCCATGCCTTTACGCAGGATGCAGACATTCACGAACCCGCTCTCCAAGTCGCCTGGGCGAAACTGCTGACTCTCTACTTGGGCGAAACCGAGGTGGCTTTGGGTGCCTCCGATGGATCTGTGGTGACAGTTGACTTGGCCGCTTTTGAGACTACCAGGGATGTTGTGGAAGCTATGCCTGGTTTGATCGGCAAAGATGCTTCCATCCTGGCTGAAACCGTGGTTTGCTTGCAACGGTCTTCCGCTGACCCACGTCTGATTTTCCCGGAGGTAACGTCAAACTCTCTCTGCATTCTCTTTTCAAACCCCCCCACTCACGAATGATGTTAGACCTTCTTGGCAGCCATTGTATCACGCAATAAAGAATCGGGAGAATGGGCCGCTGAACTGGAGTATGACAGCAACTTGATTCCCCAACTGCAAGCTTCTCGAATCTTGGAGCAATTCAGTCATTTGTACCGGGCCGTCAATGCATTTCCCAACCAGCATCCGACGGATATTGCCAACACGTTTCCTACGGCCGAAACGTCCATCAGCCAGCCGGGGTTCAGTCTCCTCGATGCAACCGAAACACACTTCCTGCATTCGTTTTTCAGTAACGCGGCCGAAACGCACCCGGACAATATTGCCCTCGAGTTTGTGACTAGTACTGCCCCTTACCAAGCCGAAAAAGTCACGTATGCCCAACTCGACGCCGAAACCAACCAATTGGCCAATTACCTCCAAATCAAGCAATGTGTTCGCCCGGACGACGTGATTGCCCTTTGCATGGACAAGTCAGTCCACATGTACCGTTCCATTTTGGGTGTCATGAAGGCGGGTGCCGCGTACTGTCCCGTAGATGCGTATACCCCGCTGGACCGGTTCGAGTACATTTTGCAGCAAACGGGAGCTAGAGTCATTTTGGTGGCCGGGAAAGGCCATGCTTTGGCGGATCAAATCAAGGCTTTGAAGACGATGAAGGACGTTCAAATCATTGCGGTGGATAGTGACGATTCGCCAGTCAAGATGACGCCCTTCAGTCATCCACCCTCTAACCCCAGCCTCTCGCCCCACCACCTGGCCTACGTCCTCTACACGTCGGGCACAACCGGCAAACCCAAAGGCGTCATGATTCACCACTCGGCCGCCGTCCAGTCTATCCTGGCTCATACAGCTCTCTTACCCACACCCCCCGGAACCCGCTTCCTCCAATTTGCGGCCACGACATTTGACGTCTCCATCTTTGATATGCATTTTACCTGGAACATGGGGTTCACGCTCGTTTCTGCGTCTCAGGAACTCATGCTCCGTGATTTGGGCGGGTTGATTGCGGCTTCTGAAACGACATACTTGGATCTCACACCCACGGTTGCGGGAACGTTGAAAAGGGATTTGGTGCCTTCCATCAAAGTTGTTATTTGTATTGGGGAAGCACTGACTCAAAAAGTGGTGGATGAGTTTGGCGGTGAGGATGTAGAGACGGATTGTCTGTTGATTAATCTGTACGGGCCTACTGAAGCTGCTATTGCGGTTACGGGCATGACCATCAAACGCTCGGAGCGAACCATCCCAGCCATCATTGGCGGCCCCTTCTCGACCGTCACCACCATGATACTGGCCTCCCCTACCTCGTCGGTTCCCGTCCCCATGGGCTGTCTCGGCGAACTCTGTCTCTCGGGTCCCCAACTCGCCCGTGGCTACCTGGGGCGCCCCGACCTGACTGCCGAGAAATTCGCCGAATTGACCACCCCCCAAATCAATGCCCGCATCTATCGTACCGGTGATTTAGTTCGTCAACTCGCCACTGGCCATATCGAGTACCTTGGCCGTATGGACGATCAAGTCAAGTTAAACGGCTACCGAATCGAATTAGATGAAGTCAATGCTGTCCTGGCCACCCCCGAAAACGGTATCACGCAGGCACTCACCCTCATCTTACGCCACGAGAGCTGGCAGCGCGATCAGATGGTTTCGTTTGTGGCTACCCAGAGCATTGAAGATCAACGGGCCGACTGTTTCTTGGTTGTTGACGGTACGGATGCCACCAGAGATGTCGTGCGACAAGCAGGAGACGCCGCTCGAAAGGCATTACCGCCGTACATGGTCCCCCAGGTTATTCTGGCGATTAACCGGATTCCGTTGGGCACGGCCGGCAAGGTGGATCGGAACCGGGTCAAGGGCTTATTTGCTGCTTTGACGGGCGAACAGTTATTGGCGCTCCTCTTGGCATCTGCGTCGTCGTCTCAAACTGACTCGAGTGAAGACTCGGAATGGACACCCGTTGAACTGAAAATTCGTGCCGCGATTGCTGACCAGGCCGGTCTGGATCCCACCTCGATTACGAAACAAACCACCATTTTTCATCTCGGGATTGACTCCATTGGAGCCATGAAGTTGCTTGCGACTCTACGAACCAACCACGGAATCCAGATTTCGGTGCTGGATGTCATGCAGTACCCGAGTATCGCCGGGATGAGTTCTCGTGTCTCTGGAGTAGATTCTGAATCTTCTGGTGATTTGGAGAAATTCAAGAAGGAGGATGAAGCTTTACTCCAAGATTTTGATGCCCGGAACCGTGAAACGGTTGTTGCCGCTCTGGAGGATAAATCTCTTGCGGCCAGTATTGCTCGGATCTTGCCCGCTACACCTTTACAAGAGGGTCTGCTGGTCGAAACCTTGAAATTGCCTGGAACGTATATTACCCATGAGACATTTGGACTGCATCAGAATACGGATTCGGATCGGTTGCATTCTGCCATTTGCCGGGTGGTGGAACGGACAGATGTGTTACGGACCACGTTTTGCGCGGTTGAAGACCCGGGTGCGACGTTTGCGCAAGTGGTTTATGTACCCGAACGACTACCCCGATGGCGGGTTTGCACTGTCCAAAGTGATGACCAGGTCGAAACGGTTCTGGAGACGGAACGCGCGTACCGGACTGCCGTCAATGTCGATTTCCCCATGATCGATCTTGTGTTAGTCAAAGGCCCCACCCTCCAAAAACTCCATATGCGGATTCACCACGCCTTGTATGACGGATGGGCACTGGCCATGATTCTCCAGGACGTTTTGGCGGCGTATAGAGATGAAACTCTTCCCCCGCGCTCCCAATTCCAATCGGCTTTAGTTCAGTTCTTGCCGGATGTAATGGCATCCCGTGGCGGTGATGGCGGAAAAACGTTTTGGATGGATGCATTGAAGGAGTTTACGCCCGTTCCGTTTCCCGATTTTTCGAATACGAGTTTGAAACCTACGGGGATTCATGCGACTTGGAGGACGAGTGCGATGAGCTTGACGGATATGAATGCTTTGGCGAAGGCTAGTGGGGTTTCCCTGCGGGCTGCGGGACAGGCCGCCTGGGCTATTCTGTTGTCAACCTACCTCGACTCCCCCGATATTTGTTTCGGGCATGTTTTGTCCGGCCGTACATCCGATGACGACCGTCTCTCCTCCATTATCGGACCATTCTTTAATATCCTTCCTACCCGGGTCACACTTTCCTCCCACCCCACCACTCTGGACCTGATCAATTACCTTCAATCCGATTACGTGGCCATGCTCCCCTTCCAACACATCCACCTGAGAACAATCCGCGGGTGGCTGGGCCAATCACATACTTCCGCCAACCCGTTATTTGATACCATGTTTGTGCTCCAGCAATTTGAGGGGTCGGAGGGTATGGACGACAATGAAATCTGGACACGGGAGTATAGTATGGACGTGGACGAATTCCCCGTCTCGATGGAAATGTACCCCATCCCCGAATCCGGACTGGTCAAATTCAAGTTGTGTGTCAAGGACGCCGTCATGAGTACTCCACAAACGGAATTGTTCGTACGGCAATTTGATGCTGTGCTTGAGGGAGTCTTGCGTGAAGCTGCCTTGGCTCCGGGGCAGGGAGCGGCTAAATGGGTGAACGATGTGGAGAAGAGTTATTGGCCTTTGGTGGGGTTGCCTGATGATGCTCAAACGGGGGCAGAGTTCTTTTATGACTATGTGAGGATTCAGGCGGCTCGAACTCCAGATGCGGCTGCCGTGACGTTTGTTGCGGATATTGAGGTAGCATCCGAAACGCTTGTATCGACTTCGTATACGTACTCTCAGCTCGCGACCCTCGCAACCCAATTCGCACACTTTTTACGGGGAACCTATGGAGTCTCCAAGGGCGACCGGGTGATTATCTGTACCCCGAAATCAAAAGAATGGGTCGTGGCCGTTTTGGGTGTCGTTATGGCGGGTGCCGTGTATGTGCCGTTGGATCATGCTGCCCCAGCTGAACGGAAAAAGTTTTTAAGCGAAGATGTCGTGCCCAAAGTTGTTATTTCCTTGGAGGAATTGAAGAGCGGGTGGGATGAGCAAGCCCCCATCTGTTGTTTGGATTCTGAGGATGTGGTTCAGGCATGGAAGAATCAGTCGACTGAGGAAGTTGATCCTGGGTTGACTGGGGATGATGTGGCGTATATCCTTTATACGTCGGGAACGACCGGTCGACCAAAAGGTGTTTTGGTCACCCATGCAAATATCACGGCCAGTATTGACGCTCAACGACACTTGATCCCTGCAACGTCAGACTCCAAATACCTCCATTTCGCCGCGGCATCGTTTGACGTCCACATTTACGAAATGCTGTATCCGTTTAGTACCGGCATGGAACTCTTCTTGACGACCAAAGATTTACTTTTGAAAGATTTGGAGCTCGTGTTTCGGAGTTGTGGGATTACCCACTCGGAATTGACGCCATCGGTTGTCGGACTCTTGACGCCGGCCAGTGTCCCCGCCTTACGCCATTTATCCATGGGCGGTGAAGCCATGACGCCTGCCATTATTGAGACCTGGTGCCCGACCACCACGTTATATAACTCGTACGGACCTACCGAAGTGACGATTACGTGTACGTTGCTGGCGGGTGTGACGAGGGGAACCCGGGCTGCGAATATTGGCTGGTGTTTGGAGAATGTGACGGGGTATGTCCTTACCCGTGATGGAACTGAGGTTGTTCCTAAGGGTGCAGTGGGCGAGTTGTGTGTGGGTGGACCACTGGTTGCGGCAGGATACTTGAACCAACCCTCACTGACTGCATCCAAATTCATTGATTTTGAGTTTGCGGGTGTCAAAGACCGGATTTACCGTACTGGGGATTTGGTCCGTATGATGGCTGATGGGTCATTCGAGTTTCTGGGCCGGGCGGATGATCAAGTCAAAATGAATGGAATCCGGATCGAGTTGGCCGAGATTACGAGTGTCTTGACGACAACCTGTGGACAGACAGTTGATCGGGCTGCGACCGTTTTGGTCCAGCATCCTGAACGCGGCGCCAAGGAGCTCGTCTCGTTTGTCGTACTCAAAGACTGTGGTTTGCCCACTGGTGGAGAAGTACAGGTTTTGACGGATCCGGAATTGCATACCCGGATTCAAATGGATGTGGTGCCCGTGATGCGCCAAAACTTGCCGATTTACATGCTTCCCACCTTTATTCTTCCCATTCCGCATATTCCGCTCGGAGGAACCGGTAAAACGGATCTCAAATCTCTTATCAGCGCCTACACGTCTCTCCCATTGACGACATTACTCTCCTTTTCGGCCTCGAGTCAGTCTACTGATGCCAAAGTGGAATGGACAGAGTTGGAGCAAAAGATTGCTGCCGTGTTGGCGGATCTAAGTGGGATTGATATCGAGAGGATTTTGCCCACGACGACTATTTTTGAATTGGGGATTGATTCGTTGAGGGCCATTGCGCTTGTCAATCGGTTGGGCAAAGTGGGTGTGCGCACGAGTGTATCGGAAGTGATGACCCGGCCGTGTGCAAGGGAATTGGCTGGTGCCATTGAGAAGCGCTCTGAACGGACTCAAACTGATCAAGATCAAGTCAAACAAAAGGCGGATGCAGAGTTGCGTGACCGAGCCTTGTTGAAATCGTTTTTGGAGGCTCACGACGAGATTACGGCACCGGATGTGGAAGCGGTTTACCCCTGTCTTCCTCTCCAAGAGGGTCTGATCACTGAAACCCTGCGTGAAACGCACCCCGTCAACATCAATTCGATTATTTACACTCTGGCCCCGGAAACGGAGACGAACAAGTTGAAGGATGCGTGGAATACGGTTGTCGGGGCGGTAGATTTGCTCCGAACCGTGTTTTTTGTGTCTGATGGCGGGATGGGACAGGCTGTCCTCAAGGATTGTGAGTGTGCGGCGGAAGCTGTGGAATGCGCGGATGAAGCTGCATATCATTCCTTACTCGCCAAACAAAAGATGGCAGTATTTGATTTGGTTCAAGAGGGAAGACGGCCCCCTGTTCAATGCACCATTGTTACCCGGACTTACAACAACTCTCGAGTCATTGTGTGGACATTACATCACGCCCTCTATGATGGATGGAGTATACAGTTACTTCTTGATGCGGTTCAACAGGCGTATCATGGCACATTGGATACGACCTCGCTCCCGAAATTCAAGGATTTTGTGTCGGCTGTTGGTGAGCAGGATCCGGAGGCTGCCAAACAGTTTTGGACCGAGACATTGAAGGATGTGGGTGGAGCGAGTTTTCCCGAGTTGACTGGACTGCATCGGGATGAGACTGTGCCGATTGTCAGCAAGGGGATCGAGCATATTGCCACTTTACCGCTTTCATCTGTCGAGTCGGCTGCCAAGGCATTGGGAGCGACAGTCCAAGTTTTGGGACAAGTCGCCTGGGGAAAACTATTGGGTCTTTATTTGAACGAACCGGATGTGGTGTTTGGACATGTAGTCTCGGGACGGACTGTTGCGATCCCGAATGTGGAACGATTGGCGGCTCCCTGTTTCAACACTATCCCGTGCCGGGTACATTTGGAGGCAAAGATGTCCATCCGAGACGTTGTGGCACAAGTTCAGCGCAAAAGTGCGGGTGCATTGGCGTACCAGCATACCTCTCTGAGACATATTCAGCAATGGATGGATCGATCGATGCCGCTCTTTGACACGCTCTTTATTTACCAGAAAACGGATTTGACCGAGTCTGATCAACCCCAGCTTTGGACCGGCGAAGAAGAGGCCGCGGCTGAAATTGATTACCCCGTCACATTGGAATTGGAGCCGAGGCCCGATACGGATTCATTGGTGGTTAGTTTGGGGTACTGGACGCATGTCTTACCCGAGAGCCATGCGGGTATACTGGTTAAACAGTTCGAGAAAGTCTTGGGCGATATTGTCCGGGATGTTTTGCCGGATACCAAGGTTGCGAGTGTGGATGAAGAGCAAGTTATGGCAGTACAAAAGTTGCGCTGGGCAGATCAGGATTTGACCCGGGATATCATTGTCAAAAAGTCCAAACCTTCTTTCCTCAAACGCATGCTGGGATCGTCTGGTTCGCCAAAAGATGTTGTCCTTCTCCATCATTTCATCGAAGACCAAGCTGCGTTCAATCCTTACGGTGTCGCCCTGGAGTACCTGACCCGATCCCTACAACTCCACAATGTCCAAACGGTCACCTTCAACGGACTCAACAAGCGCGCAAATCGACTGGCTAGGCATTTGGTCAGTCAGGGAGTCACGCCTACTAGCCGGGTTGTCATTTCGATGGCACGATCGGTATGGATGTATGTGGCGATTTTGGCCGTGTTGAAATGTGGGGCTACCTATGTACCCGTTGACCCACAGGCACCCGAGAAACGAAAGGCTTTCATTGCCGAGGATGTTGAGGCAGTAGCGGTATTGACTACCTCTGATTGTGAATTGGACATTGAGACATTGGGCTGTGTTTGTATTGCGGTGGACAAGATTCCGACTGCCACATTACAACAACTTCCGAAACACAACCTGGATATCGAAGTCAAGAGTTCGGATTTGGCTTACATGATCTACACCTCGGGAACTACTGGAACGCCTAAAGGTGTCATGACGGAGCACTACAACGCCGTGACAGCCATCAAGTTGTACCAAAACATCCTACCCGCCAAAAAGAACCGGTCTCGTCTACTCCAGTTTGCTTCGGCAGCGTTTGATGTGTCGGTTCTGGATATATTTTGGGGATGGGCGGTCGGGATCACTTTGGTTGCGGTTGAAAAGGATCTGTTGTTGTCCAATGTGCCGGGCGCGATGAGTTTGATGCGCATTACCCATGCGACGTTGACTCCAACTGTTGCGTCTTTAATTCACCCGTCTACAGTCCCGACTTTGGAATGCTTGATTAGTGGTGGAGAAGCCATTACCCGGAAAGTCTTGCAAGCGTGGAGCGGCAAAGTGTTTAATGCGTACGGACCTACCGAAGCGACCATTGGTTGTACGATTCAAAAGAATGTGACGCCCAGAACACGGACTACCAATATTGGCCCAATTTTCGATTCTTGCTCGGCGTACGTGGTTGATCAGAACATGACTGTCTTGCCCCGAGGAGCGGTCGGCGAATTGTGTATTGGTGGACCCCATGTGGCTCGAGGATACTTGAACCGAACCGAATTGACTGCCGAAAAGTTTGTCGATCTGAATGGTGAACGGGTGTACCGATCGGGTGATTTTGTCCGAATGTTGGCTGATGGGACGATTGAGTACGTGGGTCGACAGGATGATCAAGTCAAGTACAACGGTCTTCGGATTGAGTTGGGTGAGATTTCGGCTGCGTTGTTGCAGTCGGCCGAGTCTCTTCATGATGCGGTTACGTTGGTCCTCAAACATCCCGACTTGCCCAAAGATCAACTTGTCTCGTTTGTTACCAAATCTGGGGATAAGGAGAATGGGGCTTCGACGACACTGGGCAAGGAAGATGTTGCCGTTGTAGAATTTCTTGCCAGTTCTGCGTTTCTGAAGAAAGTACTGGAAGGAGCCGCGGAGCGCATCCCGAATTACATGGTGCCAGGACAAGTCTTGCTGATCAATACCATGCCTTTGGGCAACAGCAGCAAGGCCGACACCAAGGCGCTATCTCAGCTTTTTGCTAGTTTGGATGCCAATGCTCTTACCAATTGGACATCGCAGGAAAATGATCGGCCTTGGACCGCGGTTGCTCGTGAACTTAGACGTGTGTTGGCGATAGTTTCTGGATTACCTCTTAGCTCGATTTCGCAATCATCCACCATTTTCCAGCTTGGGATTGACTCGGTGAATGCGATTCGTATTGTGCGAGAATTGAAGAATGTTGGCTTGTACTTGACTGTTTCGGATGTGATGAAGTACCCCACGATCCAGCTCATGTCGACTCGTGTCAAGGGAGAGTTGCAGGGTGTCGAAAGCCGGACTGCTCAAGAACGTATTGAGTTGATCGAAGCGTTTGATACCAAGTACCGCAACGATCTTGTTGGTGATGATGCGAAGGTTGATGCCATTTACCCGTGCACGCCATTGCAAGAGGCCATGTTGGTGGAAACGCTCAAATCAGACACCCGTCCTTACGTCAGTCATATCCCGTTTGAAATCAAGTCTGGCGTGGATGTCGACCGTCTTCTGGCCGCGTGGAACACTGTCATTCGCCAGAATGATATTTTACGCACCGGGTTCAAGTCTGCGCAGGATGGACATGGCTACGTGCAAGTTGTTCATCGTGATTACCTATCGGACATTACTCGTTTTGAGATCAAGGAGTGTACTTTGGATCAACTTATGGATGCTCAAACCAAAGCGATTGTTGATGCCGTTGAGACGACTGGATTGCCCCCATTGACCATCACTGTTCTTCAAGACAATGGAGTAGTAGCCGTGGTTCTGCTGTCGATCCATCACGCCCTTTATGATGGATGGAGTTTGCCTCTTTTGCTGGAAGATGTGGCCAAAGTGTACGAGAACGTCAAAGTGCTTGATCGGCCCCAGTTCCGGGATTTCGTTGGCTATATTATGCAGCAAGAACCACAAGAAGCCGAAAGTTACTGGACCAGGTTGTTGACTGAATGTACTCCTTCCATGTTCCCGGCCAACTTGCACGGATACAAAGTCGACAAAACCGAAATTCAATCTGCAACCCTCAAGGAATTGACATCAGAATGTACTCTGGAAATGTTGCAAGAAGCTAGTCAAGCGCTCAATGTCAGTTTACAAGCCCTTGGTCAAGCCGCCTGGTCGTTGTTGTTGAGTATGTACTCTGGTGAAACGAATGTCATGTTTGGACATGTTGTTTCGGGTCGATCGGTGGCCGTGGAGGGCGTGACTGACATGATGGGACCAACATTCAATACCATCCCTGTTCGCGTAGACCTCACTCCGTCTTTGACACTAGGAGACTTGGTGAAGTCTGTTCATGCCATGAATGTCGAGTCGCTCTCTTACCAACATACCCCTTTGCGGACCATCACCAAGTGTGCCAAGGCGAGCGAACATGGCGTTGCACTATTTGATACCATCTTTTTGTACCAAAAACTCGACGACTCAGATGAAGACCAACAGGCTAAGCTGTGGACTGTCGATGAAGGCCGTGCAGGTGTCAATGTGAGTATAGTACCGACCGTTATTTTCTAATGTGTTGAAACTGACTTTTGTTTTGTTTTAGTACGCTGTTAGTGTCGAGATGGAACCCCACATGAATAAAGTCATACTGCGTGTTGCGGTTCAAGATGCCATCATGCCAGCCAATCACGTCGAGCTACTGCTGAAGCAGATGGATGCTCTTCTCCGTGAATTGGTCACCAACCACAGTGCTACCATTGACAAGTTCGATATGCCAAATGGAGCCGATTGGGCAGCCTACACCCCCGTCAAGCGACACGCCCCGAATGAGAACTTGTGCCTGCACGATTGGGTCGCAGAATATGCTCGCAAGACACCTGCAAAACATGCTCTGGAATTCTATCCCGAGATTGATGCGACCCAACGTGACGTCTTGACCTATGCCCAACTCGACAGTCAGGCTAGCAACTTGGCTCAGCATTTGATCCAGCAAGGCGTCAAACCGGGGTCTTATGTACCTATCTGCAGCGACAAGTCACTCTCGATGTACATTGCTGTGGTTGCTGTCCTCAAAGCGGGAGCAGCCTTTGTGCCGATTACACCCGACATTCCTGATGAACGGAAGTTATTTATTCTGGAGGATGTCAAGGCCAATGTGCTTCTTGTTGGAAATGTCGATTTGATTGCGCCTCTTTCTGAACGACTCTCTGGTGTGACTACGGTTGTTATTGACCAGAAGCTGATTCACTCTTTGTCTGACATCAAGATTGAGCTACCGACTACTTCGGCCAAGTCTGCAGCGTATGTTATTTACACTTCCGGTACTACGGGTGTTCCCAAGGGCGTTGTTGTTCCTCACGAGGGTGCTCGAGATGCTCTGGACTCATTACGGGAAACTGTCCCTATGTCTGAAAACACACGCATGTTGCAATTCGCATCATTCATCTTTGACGTCTGCGTTTTTGAGCTGTTCATTTCATGGAGCGTTGGTAGCACTGTCGTCACTGCCCCACGAGATGCTTTGCTGATTGATTTGGAAAATGCACTTCGTGTCCTCAACGTCAGTCATGCAGATTTGACCCCGGCCATTGCGAAAATCGTCAAGCCTGAAAATGTTCCCCTGGAAGTCCTTGTTACCGGTGGAGAAGCACTGACGCAACAAGTCCTCGACAACTGGGCCGAGACTCGCGTATTGGTGAATGCTTACGGACCTACAGAGGCCAGTATTGGTTGCACCATTAAGCGCGTCGAGCGGAAAACACACACCTCCAACATTGGACCGGCATTCACGACCTGTTCAGCATATGTCCTTCGAGGAATGCAAGTCCAACCCATCGGTGCCATTGGAGAACTTTGCGTTGGGGGTACCCAGGTTGCCATTGAATACGTCAACCGCCCCGATTTGACTGCCGAAAAGTTTGTCATCTTTCCTGCCACTGGCGAGCGCCTCTACCGTACGGGTGACTTTGTGCGTATGCTTGCTGATGGATCGATCGAGTTCCAAGGACGACAGGACGAGCAAGTCAAACTGAACGGATTGCGCATTGAGCTAGCCGAGATTGATACCGTCATTGTGAATGCAGACAACAGTATCGCTGATGCCGTGACAATGGTATTGAAGCATCCGGATCACGATCTCCGACAGCTAGTCAGTTTTGTGAGTCTTCGAGACAGTGAAAGTTCCAGAGATGCGGATGTTGCATTGGTCGCTGGCTTAGCCGAAGCACCCGTGCTGAAAACTGTACAGCGTGAGGCGCAAAACCGATTGCCGGCTTACATGGTTCCTGCTTTGATCTTCTTTGTCAATCGCATTCCTCTTGGGCGAACCGGTAGGTTTTTTTTTGTACCTTTCTCAACGACAACATTCTAATGACTTTCCTTCTTCACCATTCAGGTAAAGCAGACCGCAAAGCACTGGCCGAATTGTATAGCACCATTGATCGTACGGCCTTGATCGGAGCTGAAATTGAGGGTGATGGAGATCTTGAGTGGACTGCTCTTGAAAGGACCATCCGTGAATGTTTCGGACAAGCCGCCAATGTTGAAGCCGAATCTGTCAAGCGAAACACGTCTATTTTCCAGCTCGGTTTGGACTCTATCAGCGCTATCCAACTTTGCGCCCGACTCAAACAACACGACTGCCTCGTTGCCGTATCAGAAATCATGAAGTACCCTACGGTGGCTCGACTCAGTAACTTTTTGCAAAGCAAGAGAGAAGTTACAACCTCGGATGTGCAGGCCATACAACCTTTTGATCTCTCTGCGTTTGAAAAGCAAGTCAAGGAAAGCTTGCTATCGCGAATCGGTCTTATGGAGGATCAAGTTCAACACATTTACCCCAGTACACCACTTCAAGAGGGAATGATTGTTGAGTCTCTTCGATCAGAAGGCAAATACTACTACAACCATGTAGCGTTCAAGTTGGCAGCGTCAGTCGATGTACCTCGTTTACTTCAAGCTTGGAACGATGTGGTGGCTGCTAATGACGCTCTGCGAACAAGCTTCCATGCTCTGGATGAAGGAAATTACGGATATGCACAAGTTGTTCAGAAAACGATCCATTTGCCCATCACTTTCGAGACTGTTGCCCAAAGTGCAGACCTTCAAGCGGCCTTTGAATTACATACTGAGCAGGCGCGATATACCCTGGATCTTGGCAAACCGCCCATTTCGCTCCGCGTCATTGCCGCACCTGAAGAGCGATGGTTGTGCTTGTCTCTCCACCATGCTCTTTACGATGGATGGTCTCTTCCGCTCATTATGGACGATGTCTTGGAATGTTACCTCAAAGCGACACCGCCCACAGCTCGACCTCAGTACCGAGAGCTTGTGCAGTATGTGCTGACCCACAACGAAGAGGAGGCAAAGACCTACTGGTCCAAGGAATTAGATAAGTACCAACCGACATCGTTTCCCACCAATTTGCACGGCAAACGAGTTCCCGATACCGGCAAAAGCATTGGACTAGAGCATCATATGAAGGTTCTGGTGGCAGATGTTGAAAAAGCGGCTTCTATGTTGGATTGCAGCTTGCAAGCGTTTGCTCAGGCCAGTTGGGCAGTCCTCCTTGCGTCCTATACTGGTGAAGCCGATGTTGTCTTTGGTCGTGTCATTTCGGGTCGTACGGTTCCGGTTGAGAATGTTCAAGCTATTATCGGTCCATCTTTCAATACCGTACCCTGTCGCGTAACTCTCACCGACAAATCTGCCAAGGAGATTGTTCGGAACATTCATCATGCCAACGTTGAATCCATCAATTATCAGCAAACGCCATTGACATCTATCATGCGATGGACCGAGAGTCAGCGATCTGGACAACCACTTTTCAATACGCTGTTCCTGTATCAAATGCAAGAGAAGGAGTCTGGAACGTCAGGTGAAGAAGCTATCTGGACAACTGCGGATGGTGAAGCTGATATCAACGTAAGACAACCCGTTGTTTTCCAAACCATAATGTTTCTTAAATACTAACCAAATTCTTTAGTACGATGTAACGCTCGAGGTCGAAGCTGTCGGTGATCACTTTTGCGTTCGGGCTGCCTGCCAAACATTCGTCATGCCTACCGCCCATTTGCAAGTTCTTCTTGAGCAATTTGAGACTGTTCTACGCCAAATTGTGACGTTCCCTGACCGCAACCCCGCCGTCGTTGACCTTGTGGATAATCGAGTCATGTCAGTTCAGGATCAGCTATTCCTTACGAGCTCCGAAAATGTGGAATTCCTGCATCGTGGAATCGAAAAGAATGCTGTTATCCGACCAAACGAGCCTGCCTTGATTGTTGCCACTGAAGTGACCGATACTGTGCTTCCAGAGAATCTGGTCACCTACTCGTACTACGAGCTGAATTACAAGGCCAATCAAATTGCGTGGTTCTTGAAGGAGCGAAACATTGGCGAGAACGATCTGGTTCCCCTATGCTTGGATCGATCTGCTTGGACGTATATGACCATTCTTGGAGTTTTGAAGGCCAGTGGTGCCTATGTACCTATTGATCCTGAAGCTCCTGTCGACCGGAAAAAGTTTATTATCGCTGAAACAGAGTGCAAATTCGTCCTGACCACCTCGAAAAACAAGGCGTCACTTGCAGAGATTGGTGATGTCGAAGTGATTTGCCTTGATGAGATTGCCCTGCGTGACTACCCTGGACATAACCTCCCGCAAGCGGACCTCAAACCATCATCCTTCGCATATGTCATTTATACTTCTGGAACCACAGGAACACCAAAGGGTGTCCTTATTGAACATTCCTCGGCGGGTGCAGCAATGGAAACATTCAAGGCGCTACTGCCAATGGTAAAAGCCACCAATCCACGTCTTATGCAATTTGCATCCTACACCTTTGATGTCTCGGTTTACGAAATGTTCTTTACCTGGCAATCTGGATACGCATTAGCAACTTGCTCCAAGGACTTGATGTTATCCAATCTTGAAGTTTTCATTCGCGAAGTTCAGATTACCCATTGCAACATGACACCCACAATTGCCGCATTGGTGAAGCGTGAAAACATCCCAGACCTGGAGGTTCTTATTTTTGGTGGAGAGGCCTTGACGCAACCTGTTTTGGACGCATGGGCGGGCAAAGGAGTTACACTGATCAACGCTTACGGACCTACGGAGGCGACCATTGGTTGTACGATGTACGTCGATGTGCAAAAGGAGACGGCTAGGAACAACATCGGATTGGCATGGCCAACATGCTCCTTGTATGTTGTGTCAGAGAAAGGAGATTTGTTGCCCAGAGGTGCAGTTGGTGAACTTTGTGTGGGCGGACCACAAGTTGCGCGCGGGTACTTGAAGCGACCCGAGTTGACTGCAGAGAAATTTGTTACATTCCCCTGGTTGACCGACCCGACACTTTCTGCTCAAGACCAACCTCGTGTGTATCGTACTGGTGATCTTGCCAGACTGCTGGCTGATGGCTGTGTAGAGTTTTTGGGGCGAATTGACGATCAAGTCAAGATCAACGGACTTCGTATTGAACTGGGAGAAATCAGTTCAACCGTCGCTCGTGCTCATCCATTGATGATTGTAGATGCCGTTACCATTGTTTCCAGACATTCCAAACAGCAGCGAGACCAACTTGTTACATTTATGCATGTGAACGAAATGCTCGTCCCGGAAACCGCAGTGCAAGCTACGCAAGCTCAACTTTTGAACCCTGCCGACTGGTCAACCGAACTGAACGAACTGGTCGGATACTGTCACCAGCGTTCAAAAGCCCACATGCCTGCATACATGCTTCCTGCATTCATCATTCCCGTCAACCGTATGCCCAAGGGCCAGACCAACAAAACCAGTACCCGCGATTTGGACGGTTTATTCAAGAACTTGGACTTTGAAGTCTTACAGGCGCTTGCACTTGAGACCAATAGTGAAGGTAACGCGACCCCGGACGACCCCAACCGAGAATGGACTCGGCTCGAACAAGATATCCGGAACGTCGTTGCCAGCGTTGCTGCATTGGATCCTCACGACATTGGCGCGCGAGCATCCATTTACCAACTAGGTCTCGATTCAATCAGTGCTATCCGCGTCAGTTCCAAATTGCGAGGTATCGGTATACATATTAGTGTCGGCGAGATTCTCCGTGCGCGAACAATTGAGAAAATGGCCGTGTTGTTGGAAGGAGAGAACCGAGTTGTTAAATCCGTTCTGGACAGCCGCGAAGTAGTAGCCACACCCGCCGCAACCGACGCTTACCTCATGGAAGTTGTCGGCAAGGACTTTGTGACCCAGTCGGTTCCTTCATTCGTCCAAAACGCGGCTATCGAGCGTATTTTACCCGTCAATGCCAGTCAAATCTTCACATTGTCATCCTGGATCTCGAGTCGTGGACAGTACTTTAACCCAACCTTCTTGTTCCAATCCAATGCACCCATCGACGTCAAAAAACTGGAGACTTCCTGGGCACAACTTTGTCAACACCATGAAATCCTGCGAACCGTCTTTTTTGCCACTTCCAGTGTTGAGATGCCCTTTGTGCAAGTCATTCTAGAAAAGGCAGTACCAGTCTTTACCCACGAGGTCATCAAAGGGGTGTATCACTGGGATACCCTTGCTCCGATTTTTGCCGCTGAACGTGAGACGTTCAATAGTGTCGCTAGCCCACCTTCTCGCATGCGCTGCCTGACGTTTAATGATTGCTCGATATTGCTGTTGACCATGAACCATGCGCTATACGATGGATGGAGTGTACCCTTACTGCTTTCGGACTTGAGTGAATTGTACGTTTCTGGGACTGCACCGGCTATAACACTGAGCTGGTCTTCTTTCATGGATAACATTGTGGCTGATCGCTCCCGAACGGACTTTACCCGGCTCAAATCCGAATGGAAAACGGTGACCGACGCCAACAATGACTTCCTGTTCCCTCACCTAAATACCGACCATCCCACCTCCCAAAACACCGTCGATACCCGCTTTGATCTTCCCAACGTTATCCCCAAAGAAGCTCTGGATGCCCTGATGCAAAAATGTCAACAAAAGGGGCTGAGTTTCCAATCCTACGTGCTCGCTGCATGGGCTAAAACACAAGAATCATATACCGTCTCATCCAATCACGTCGCCTTTGGTCTCTACCACGCCAACCGATCTCATCCCGAAGGCGTCGACACCTTACGTGGTCCTACCGTCAATGTACTGCCATTACAATCTGCCACACCCAGCACCAAATCCATCTTTGCGTTGGCTTCCGAATTACAAGAAGAACTGAGCCACCAGGTGGACGAGATGCCGTATGTGACGTTGCACGATATACAGACATGGTGCGGTCGAGTCTCATACCCACTCATCAACGTATTCATCAACTTCCTGATCACCGAAACCGCACCTGCTGTCGCGGAAACCGCCATGCTCAAACCGGTCCCTCTGGACGTTCTTCCACCTACCTCTACACCGGAACCCACAGCCTCCCGCGCTCTCGGTCTAGAAAACTCCAAAGCCTCACCCATTCAAAGCGATGTTGACCTGGAAGTTGCTGTCCGCGATGGTGGTTTATGCCTGGCCATCTTTTCCCCCGCCCATGTTTTGTCTGTTTCCCAAGGCGAGCAAGTTTTACGCCGTTTCGTATCTGTGCTTACTGAAGAGTGCATCTGAAAATTTAGTCGTTTTTAGTTGTTATGTTTGTGTTTTAGAGATCTCTTTATTTTAGAATCAGTTGTTCGTTCGTCGTCATAATCATTTTCTGTTTTTATCAATACAAGTTAGTCGTCAAATACTCTTGTTTGGTCGTGCATCGTGAGACTTCAGAGGAAGATCATTCGAAACAAAGCAATTTTTGTCCTGCGCACAATGTCTCAGGGTAGGCAGTCCATTCATGCTTTTCTACAATAGAGACGCCATCCTTTCAGTACCAGGCTCAACCAAGGTTTTTTCTTTGTCGAAAAGATATGTTTCAAAAAAAAATGAAAATGCGTTAAATACTTTTATGTACAGAGAGACAAGGGGGAGAGGAGGCTATATACAACATAGAAATCAGAGAGAGAAGCACTACTTTTTGAGGTATCGAATACCGAGGTACGCAATAAACCGGCAGATCAAGATGTAGAGGACAAGTGCGAGAGCACACCCTTCAATCGTCATTTTGTCCAGCGCGAGGGATTTGATGGTTTGTTGGCCAGAAGTGGTGGGACATTTCCCGTCAACAAGTTGAGTGGGAAGACATCGGAGTGCGAGGCCGGAGAGTTCGTTGAGGGAAATACCGATATACCCGAATTTGACGTAACTGGTGTAGTCGAGCCAGATGAAATGTTTGGGGAGGTTGGCGGGTGAGAGAAAGAAGGAGCCAAAAAGCCGGGCCATTTCGAGGACCATGGGGAGAACCGTTACGGAGAGTGAAGTGGTGCGGCAGAGGGCAGAGACCATCATGGCGAGAGAAGTGGCGGCCAAAGTGACGAGAACCATAAACATGGTGAAGACGACGAATTTGGCGACGGTGAGTTGGAAACCAATCATGAAATAGGCGATAAAGGAAAAGGCGATGGGACAGGCGACTTGGAGGATTCCTTCACTGATGTTTTTGCTCAAAAAGTAGGCTGAGACGTTATACGTCCCTGCAGCCCGTTCCCGGAGCACCAATAGCCGTTCTTTCGGAAACGAGTTGATCATCGACAAGGATCCAAACATGCCTTGATTGACGACACAGAAAAAGAGGACAGGTTGACGCCGGACGACACTGGCTTGGGTATCCCCGATTTGCCAAAAGACGCCTCCGATGAGTGCAGCCAGGATAATGTTTTGGAGGAGTTGGGTGATGATGACGCTTTTGGAGCGGACGAATTCCTTCATGGAGCGTTCGAAGAGGATGCAGAACTGGTAGCGCCAGGGGGGACGGGTCAAGGTTTTGGTCAGGGCGTGGTTTTGCTGCATGATGGATTTTTCCTTCATGTCGATGATGACGGCGGGTGTCGCATCTTGGATTTTGTTGATGCGGTCAATGGCGATTTCGTCCGCGTCCATCGATCCTTCGACGGAATTGTAGTTGGGAGGAGGTGGAGAAATGACGTCGAGCATGTGGTCGGCCGGGTTGGTTTCCGCGGGGAGAGGGAACCCGGCATCAGCAAAGAACCGCATCGTGTCGGCGGCCGGACCATAGTAGACGATTTTGCCGGATTTGAGGAGGAGGAGGTCATCAAAGAGTTGGAAAATCCGGGATTGGGGTTGATGAATCGTGCAAACCACCGTGCAGAGTCCCGACGCGGCCAGTTTCTTAAGTGTCTCACAGAGCAATAGCGCAGTCACACTGTCCAGACCCGAAGTTGGTTCGTCGAGAAAGAGGAGACGGGGTTGAGTCAAGAGTTCCATGGCCACGCAAAGTCGTTTCCGCTCGCCGCCGGAAATACCCCGGTTGAGTTGATCTCCCACAATCGTATGCCGAACATGGTAAATCCCCAGCTGTCGCAAAACTTTTTCGACGCGGAGGGCTTTATCGGATTTGGACATGGAGCTCGGGAGACGGAGTTCGGCGGTGTAGTAGAGGGTTTCTTCGCAGGTTAAGAGGCCGTTGAGGAGGTCGTCTTGGGGGACCATGCCGGCTACTTTCTTGAGATCGCTGGCCGAGTAGTCCATACCGTCCAACCGAGCAGTTCCGGAGGTGGTAGCAGAAGTGATGCGGCAGGCCAGAGTATTCATGAGCGTCGTCTTTCCCGATCCTAATTGGAACGCACCAAGTTAAAAAAAAATGCACTACCAAACAATGAAGAAATGCACAATGTACATACCAGATGGCCCCATAATAGCCAAAAACCGTGACTGAACACTCCCACTTGCCCCATGAAGTAAAGTTTTGGCCCCATCAATAGAAGTAACTTGTAAATCCTTCCAGCAAAGTTCGATGGCTTTCGTATTCGCATCCTCAAAGTGTTTCTGGAACTCGGCCATGGAGCGGACCGTGAGCTGGACTTGGTGGTGGTCAGCGTCGACTAAGGGGTTGGCGAGGAGCTCGGGTTGAGCGACTTTGAGGGACATGTTTGAGGGGGAGGGTTTGAGGGACATTTTGAGGGTGAATTGGGTGTGGGTGATGTGTGGAAGGGAAATTACTCCCACACCGCTTGATATTTATAGTCCCCTACCTCTCCTCATTCATCCTTTTTTTTGTTGCTGCGGGGACACCACCATCTCTATTCGAAAATTGACTTGGCAAAGAAAGTTATTTTCCTAACCCCGCCAAGTCAACTCAAAAGTTAAAAATCCATAAAAATCCTACCCCCGCCAAGTCGATAGTTTTCGAATATCCCCCCCCCAGATTGTGAAATTGCGGGCTAGGGTTACGCGTCGCGTCATTTTCGGCCAAGTCCAAAACTTTTGACTTGGCATCATGAAAATAATGGGATTCGGAGTAATTCGGACGGGGGGACTTTGATGCATCATGCATCCACAATATGCAATTGGGTTTTTTGGGGTCTTGATATTTGGCTTTTTGGCTTTGATGTTGGAATGCCACCACCTAATTCTTGCAGTTTATTTCAGCATCCAATGGGATTATTCAAACCCCAAAAAACCTTGACCAAAAAAAAACAAAAACGACTTGGCAAGATTGATATCCACGACCTTTCTCCTGATTCGAGAATTTCGAGGAGTCTAGATCTAGAATCTGTGTTGGTGGAGCGGGGGGCGGCTCCATGGGTTCTTTGTGTGTTACCGGATTGGAAATCTCATGCTCGGCATGATTTACTTTCTATTTCTGCTGCTTGTTCATCATGAATGTCGCCCATCCATCCCATAACGCAATCGTAAAGGAGATATGTACTGCTTGCTGCAACCCATATCATCCAGAAATCGACAGATCTCCAAGTTATATATGACAAGGAATATATCGCGAATCCAAAATCCGGACCTCTCTCAAAAAAAAAACTCTAGAAGTCTAAAACTGGGTAGAAACCTCGGGTTTGCCTTCCCGCCGCTGAATTAGCCACGGGTATTAACAGTATTCCAGGACGGCAGAACGCCACATTTCGCTATATATGCGAGGGCGGCAGGTCAACGGCAACTTGTCAGCTTTGGCGGCTGAACTGCCATGTCTGCCGAGACAATATATATTCCATTGGCGTATGAACGGTGTCTTCAGCCGCCATGCCAAGAAGTGTTCTGTCACCCCGGAACCGCTTTCGATAACGTCCAGAATCGAATGAAATCTATGCGGTGACCATGCCTGTCGACATCAGGCAACACGGTGGGAAAGGAATAATGGTCTTATACATATCCTTCATACTCAGCTTCCGTCCTGACTCGATCTCGGAAAACGAACGGTACGTTTGCATACTTGACTTTTCTTCGACATCAATGGTTGGTAAATGACTGCCCATGGAATGTATCCGAGCATCTCCAATCCCCATACTGTGTAGCCCCCCACCAGCGTATATCCTTCAATGCTACATTCAAGAGGTCACCAAGTACTTTTTCATGTCTGGGGTAATAATTTGACGCATGAGATTTGAATAATTCATATACAATGAGTGGAAAGGAATGCCACCATGATGCATACACGTACGGTTTATGATAGGGTATACTCACGTAGCAGGCCCTTCAACCCAAAAACGCGTGTCTCATGAACAAGCCCGGTTAGCTCAATGGGCAGAGCGTGAGGACATTTATCAAAAGTGTACCCGTGCTTATTCCGTATGGCTACGTACCATACGGAAGCCAGAGTACACACAACCCACCCTCAAGATGCGGGTTCGGACCCCGCACCGGGCAAACTTCTTTTTTGTGTGGGGATGTGTGACTTGACCTCATGCATGCATCTGAAACCAATGATAAGGTGCGCATGTTTATCCTATGCCTGTGGCCTCTTACAAAGCTCATTCAGGAATGAGCTCTGCTAGCATTTTTTGTTGCATTGAACATTTTATTTTTTCTGATTGATCTGATCCGGTTGTGGGAAAATCCTCATGGTCAAACAACGTACTGGGGCGTAGTCATTGGGTAGAAAGGCACAGTCCAGTAGATCAGACGGAGCAACTGAACGGGACAAAGGTATCGAGTCTGTCAGGGGCATTCACCCTACTGGAAAGTACATTGACAGCCTGTAGGAACGATGGAAATGTCAAGGCTCACATAGGGTGGGGAGTCTGGTAAAAAAAAAGGAAATGAATGGGCTACATTCAAGAGGTCATCAAGTACTGTTTCATGTCTGGGGTAATAATTTGACGCATGAGATTTGAATAATTTATACGATGATTGGACAACGATTTTCACCTTGATGCATACACGTACGGTTTATGATGGGGTATACTCACGTAGCAGGCCCTTCAACCACTCACGTAGCAGGCCCTTCAACCCAAAAACACGTCCCAAAATGAACAAGCCCGGTTAGCTCAATGGGTAGAGCGTGAGGACATTTAGCGTACGTGTACCCGTGCTTATTCCGTATGGCTACGTACCATACGGAAGCCAGTGTACACACAACCCACCCTCAAGATGCGGGTTCGGACCCCGCACCGGGCAAACTTTTCTTTTTTGTATGGGGATGTGTGACTTGACCTCCTTTTTTTAACTCGAGTCATGTTGCACACTGGGTGCTGCGCAATTGGGAACTTAATGCTACTTAGTACGGATGTATATACGGTTGATGTGTGTATATGGCTGCTCTTGCTTCATTTTTTCCATACGGGTTAGCCGGGGTAGACATTCATACCGTAAAACTGTCTTATAATTGAAGAAAACGCCCGGTTAGCTCAATTGGGCAGAGCGTGAGGACCCACAAGTCTGTATGCATCTGATTGTACCAACTAGAGGCATTGAACCTCCAGATGCGGGCTCGGACCCCGCACCCGGGCAGAATAAATATTTTTTGAATGAGGAATGTGTCCCATTTTTTCCCTTGCATCGCCTGCTGCGCAATCGGAAACGCGTAGGGATGTTATACTGTCAGAATTGTGGGTACAATCTTCTCCCTCTTATTCATCCGGGGGGGCGAACCTCTCCCGTTTTTATAGTACAGGAAATCCCACCATGGGGGAAAACACTATGGAAAAACACAGAAGGGCAATTTACTATACTAGGCTAAATATCGAAGGCGATCGAATGTCCTCCCCAGTTGTGGCTGGAGTGCGGCGGTGACTCAAGGTCATCTGGCCTCAATCCGTGTCCTTGGCTCCAGCTTCCTGACATATACGATGGAAGAGTGTAGTGGAAATGATTGTTTCCCTTTTCATCGCCATACAATGATGAACCCGAAAATTTTGTCAATGAACACACCGCCGCCGCGGTTCTTTCTTCTCTCTTGAAAGGGTGTATATGTGTGTGAATCCGAAATATCTATTTCAGAAATGTGTAACAAAAAAAAAGATGTATGTCAGACAAAACTCCGAGTCTCTTTTTATGAAAGATTGTAACTGCACCTAGAACTGCACAATGTTTTGCACTATTTACACCTGAACATCTCAGTTATCAGAATAATCGCTAATCCTCGTTGCTATGATCATCCGTAGTGGCAGCCGCCAAAAATCTGCTGATCCCCGCTGCTGTCAACATCCCCATTAATGGGGAGCGTCTCGGGCGAGGTAATATCCGGTTCCAATCGCTCGCCGGGGGGAGACAACCAAGCCACCTCCGGACCGACAGCTCGGTAACAACGTCCAGACCAAGGAATTCGAAATACAAGTTCACAACATATATTGCCAACCAAAAAAGTTTAAACTATCTATTCGCTCTTCTATCTTCTATTTCTAGTGCCATTTCCAAAATTGGGTTGTAGTCTGACTAGTATAGCCTTCTAATTGAGCTAAGAATCGTTCCATCATCGCTTCAAAAATGGGGTTTGCTTCAAGGTGGTCCTCGAGCTTGAAATGGAAGCTTTGAAGTTGCTCCACAGCTGCCTTTACGCGGGTTTTGCGGTGGTTCTTCTTGACCTGCGCCGGAGTCACCACAATTTCCCTGACAGGCGCCGTTCCTCGGCCCCAATAAAGCTCAAATCCCGATTCTTCAAATCTCCAATAAACCTTTCCCACGCGGCGTCGGTGAAAGTGGTCTCCTCCGCGCACATATCTTGGTGAAAGAGATGGACACACGGGAGCATATACTGGCGGGAAAACATGCAATTGCAGTCGAGGTTGTCGATTTGGGGCACTGGCTTACCCTTTTCGATGCGAACGGCGACCATCATAATCTGATCGACCACAAGACGTTGTAATGGATGCGGTAACTTTGCTAGAGCAGGATACTGGGCAGTGTGAGTCAAGCGCTTACGGCGGAACGTGTAATCTTGCTGTGCCGCGTTTTTAGCGTAGCGCTCGTTGACATTCACAATAGTTTTGACCGCCCCACAATGTGTAGCAGTTGGCTTGCCAACATCCTTTAATTGCTTGTGGTAGGACTCGAGAGCGTTGGTCGACGTTATCTGCAGGAGCACTGGCGAATGCTGCCTTGCACCCATCGACCAACATTCAAGATGATCCATGTTGGTCCAGTTTCTTTTAAGATATGTCGCCATGTGTGCAGGAGCTCCGGCGATTGCTTCGTCGACCAATTGACGGCAACCGAGGCGGGTCCTCTTATTAAGAGCATGCATCATCTTGGCGTATGTCGCACGGTGACTGGTCAAATGCTTCATAAATGTACGCATGACGTGAACCTGGAATAGTGAGCGTCAGTCTCTCTCCTCGTTAGCCTCTTTCCTGAATGCCACATTAAACAAGGAAAAAGCATGCCAAACCTTGCAATAATAAATACGGGGTGTTTCTTCACCAGCTGCCATGCCTGGAAAAGCCTTCCGGATGCCAAGGTTCTCAATATGAGATTGGTCAATCATCACATTGTTTGGAATCCACTTCTTTCCAGTTTCAGCGAGAACAAGATTTCGCAAGGCATTAAGCCCAGAGTACACACCCTCGCCGTTTTCACGCTGAGCAAAAAATTGTCCGGCTGGAACCCAAGACCCTGTTTTATTCCGCACCATGCACGTAAATAGCCTCCAGTCCCAGCGGTTCGTCTTGTGGGTGGAATCCATCAACACAAGATAACTACATTCCTGCAGTACCTTCAATTCTTCTTTTCTGCCAAATGCTAATCCTTCAGTGGCACCAATTTCGTCAGTAGGGGCAACAAGAAAGCGCTGGGTGACATATCCAGCCTTTTGTAGTTCTTGTTCTGCCTCAACTACATCTGGATCCTGAATTTGCGATTCGGGGTTTGTTTTGAATTCAGGGTCTCTTCTTTTGGCATTCCAGACAGTTTTAGCTGTCAAAAGATCGACACCCAGTGTCGCGAAATATTGTGGGTCAAATTCCTTGGCAACCATTACAGGTAAGACGCCTGCGATTTCCTTGGACTGGTAGGGCTTGAAAGCCTCGCTATTGATGATCTCCTGTGCAGCAGCGCATATTTTGCGTCGATCGACGTCTTCCAATGTATGGTGTAAGTGCTTTGTTCCATACTGCGGCTGAAGGTCGACCGAAACCATGGCGGTCTGAGTATCCTCCACAACGCGCAATCTAACGGGACAATCTATAGGAATGTGAGTCGAAGTTACTCGTCTCTTGATTGAGCCAGTATCATCTTCACGGGGTCCCGAAGAATGAGGCTGTCGCTTCGCTGCCATTCGACAGGTGTATATTGTCGTGACTTTAACGGACCTTCTCGTGCCGGCTGATGCTTTCTTGTTGAGTCTAGTCCACATGTTATCCGCCACTTGCCACTGCTCATCAAACTCTTTCTTGGTCAGTGTAAACTTTGCAGCGGGTTGGTAAAGTCGTTCTCGGACTTCTTTGAGGAGTAAACTGGACTGGGTCATTTTCTGGAAACAATTGGTTAAATAACAGACCAAAGGCATGTGTTGCTGTAACGTTACCTATGCACAGGACTATTGGCGAATTGTACAATTGCGATGTATCGTGAGATCTTGGCAATGTGTGTCGGAGTCGCTTCGCGCACTCTGAAATTCGCGCACTTTGAAATTTTCGTTTGTTTAGATCTGACCGAGAGGTCGGCTTGTCTCCTGGCGATTGGAACCGGATATTACCTCGCCCGAGACGCTCCCCATTAATGTCAACTACGGTAATTGTGAGATGCGATCCATCGCGCGCAGCACTTGCGCAGCCCGTTTTCATTCACCCAAAGCCGGCAGACAAAAACTCGTTCTCTCTGATTCCTATGGTGTATTTACACCCTCCCCTTCTCTCTGTACATAAAAGGATGTATGTAAGCAATCATATCTTTTTAACAAAAAAACCAAAAAACCTTTGGATTATATACCGTAGTAGGACAAAGATAGAATGAAATGAAACGATAGGATGTGCCCTGTTAGGTTCAATGGTAGCTCATGCACGCCAGGCTTGCAATGGAGAGATGAAAAGATATAGGAAGTCACACGCAGAGTTTTGAACAAAAAACGGTTACCTAGCTGCTTGTGAGACCAAACGGCAGCTAAAATGCACACCAGATTGTATTAGAGAGATGAAAAAGGTCAGAGTCAGACAAAGAATGTTGTTGGATTTCAACGGTAGATATATGCCAGACATATATACTGAAGAGTTCAACCGCAGAGACGGAAAAGAAACAATAATTGGCAGCTTTGTCAGAAGTAAAAGGACAATATTTGCAACGCCAGGCCCGCAATTGGAAAGAGTTCAATAGCTAGTTCAACAGTTAGAGTAAGACAAAGATAGAAAGAAATAAAACGATGGTTATAGCACCCTGTTAGCACTTCCTAGGTTCAATCGGTAGCAAAGTGTGAGATCGCAAATTTGTACAAAGGGCAGAGATTGAAAGAACATAAAATGACAATTGTTTGCCCTGTATCTCTATATATCTTCCTCATTACATATTCTGCTGCAAATTCAAACCACCTATACTCAGATACTCCTAAAACCCTCAGCACTGTTGGTTTGCACCGCAACGCCCTAAAAGGTTGTTTTTTTACCGTACATCATCGGGATTCACCGGGGGAATTAAGTAAGACCACCCGAGCTCACCCGATACATTTTCTGGCTTTTATGGCAGCGTCTACCGGTATTGCAATCATCCATACCCCTGCACAACTTTCAGACTTTTTTTTCCATAGGAACTACGAAATTGCGTTTGATGGATGGGCAAACTGTCGGAATATATTTTATGCTTTCTGTTCTGTTGCCCAAGGAAGAGGGGGATTTGGAGGAATGTTTTGTTTTCTTCTGTTCTGATTTGGGGAAACATGTGGGGGGGTATGTTTTGATGATCAAACTATATATATAGATGGACGCATCAGTTTTTGAATGGCCATAACGGCCAAAGGACAGGGAAGACACCGTGTGTGCATTCACTGACGAAAAGAGTGTGCCTTGGTCGTGGGGCAAATACAAATGTATATATAAAAGAAGAAGTAAAAACGTACAAAACAAAAAGAAAAAAAGTATATATATTATGTTGTAGTTGTTTTACCGACACCCAACCTCCTTTTCCTCCCGATTAAATTCCTCCACTTCATCTTCCGTCATCCCGCCCTCAATCCCCGCAACCTCAAACACACTGGGCCGACGTCCCGTCGCATGACTAAACCCAAATCCGACCAGGATACTAGCGGCTTCAAGAAGTTGGACTTGCTGGTGTTTGGAAAGCGAGAATTTGGCGGCTTCTTTCCAGTGTTCCGTGTGTTCCCATTTGTGTTTTAGGAGGCAGTTGGGGTGTTTGTAGAGTTTTTTGCAGGTGGGGCATTGGTAGGGTTTTTGGTGGGCGTCGAGGGAGGAGGGGGAGGGGGGTGACGTTGTACTGTCGGCGGCGGTGGGGGTTTGCGGGGTTATAGATGAGACTGGGGGGAGAGTAGTGGATGCGAGGGCGTTGGGGGTTGAGCGTTTACGACGGGATGTTGTTGTTGTTGTTGGTGTTGGTGGGTTGGTATTAGTCGTCGCAGAAGCAGTCCCTTGAGCCGATAAACTCGTTCCCCGTCTTGAGCGTCGTCCCGATGCTGTTGTCGTTGTTGTTGTCGTCGTCGTTGTGGTTGTTGCTGGAGTGGCAGGCCCTTCCTTACCGGCCGAACTCGCCCGTTTACCCTTCTTCGGACCCTTTTTGTTTCGAATGGGACCAGCTGATGACGAAGATTTGGCTGAACTCTGAATAGTATTGATAGCAGCGGCGGCGGGGGATGCCGAGCCTTGAGAGGTGTTGGTTGATGGTATGGGGTAGACATTGCTGCCGTTGCTGTTGTTGTAAATGTGGAAAGAGGACTGCTGGGTATGTTTGAGTGAGGGGAGGGGTGCTGGATGATGGGCGGTGGGTTGTGGCGAGTAGGGCATGGAGTAGTGTTGCCGGGCGTTGGCATTGCCGTTGGCATTGATCCCAGGAGCATGGTATCTGGATGCATCTCGATCGTACGACGGCTGTTGCTGATGTTGATGATGGTGAGCATGGCGATCATCATGGACATGCTGTTGCTGCTGCTGATGGGATTGCGATTGCGATTGCAAAAGTGATTGCGAAGAGTGATGTGGGGAGTTGGGATGTGACTGGTGGGGTGAATGTTGTTGTTGTTGTTGATGGTGGTGGGATGATGATGGCCAGCCGTTGCCGTTACCGTTGGCAAAGTAGGAGGAGGAGTGGGTTAGACTAGAGATGGGAGGCAAGCCCTGCTGCTGTTGCTGCTGCTGATGCGAGCCCGGGGACGGCATAGGGTACTGGGAAGTAGGGGTACTGTCGGCGGCGGTGGGGTAAGAAGTAGGGTGAAAGGAAGTATGGTTGTGGTGAGGGCGAGGAGGAGAGGTTTTGAGGTTGTTGTAATGGGGAAAGTAGGAGGAAGAGTGGTCGTCCGTCAAGACCATGTTGTTGCTGGGAGTATTAGACGTTGGTCCGGCAGGGGTGGTCGTCGTCGTCGTAGGGCCAGAAGTGGTATGAGTTGTCCCGTTCAGCAGCAGATCCTGGGCAGCATTCTGTTCTCGGTCCCGGTCTCGTTCTCGTTCCTGATGATAGTGTTGCCTGGAAGTAGGAGTAGGAGTGTGAGTAGACGGTTGCCCCTGGGAGTAGGCTGAAAAAAGTTGAGGAGCAGGGGTGTGCGACGCCGGCTGCCTGGCAGGGTCCCCTGGTTTGTTTATTGAGCCTGCTGGATTTCCGTTGACGGTTCCTACAGTGCCCAAGACGGGAACCAGAGAATAAGGATAAAAGTGGTTATTGCTAGTGGTGGTTACTGGTTCTGCAGCTGCTGATTCTGCCCGTGGTGGCCCTGGCCCTAGTGGGAGCGGGAGTGCCGAGAGACTAACATGCCCTAGGTGAGAAGGGTGAGAAGAATGAGAATTCAGAGGAAGATGGTAAGGGCGGTGGTCCCGGTCGTTGTCCCGGTCGTCGTTGTCGTTGTGGTAGTAGGAGGGGGGGAGAGTCGTAGTAGTAGTAGTAGTAGCGGACAGACTGGAGAGAGCAGCGTGGATAGGCGGAAGAGTGAGGGTGGTTGTTGCAGCGGAAGTCGTCGTAGGCGGGGGAGTGGGCGGGGGAGAGGCAAAGTGTTGTCCTGTGTTTGAAGTGTTCATGTTTGAATAGTAGTGCATTGTCCTGGACTTCTGGCGGTTGGCCTCTTTTCAAGAATCTCAAAATCCCCCAACAAAAGTTTCACCGAGAGAATTCACCTTTGGTAACCCTAGCCGGATTTGAGTGGTAGGCTTTGGCTATATCAATAGTCTTTTCCTCTGGATTCTCTGTATTCCTTCATCTCCTGATAAAAACTGACTGTGAGCGCCTCATTCTCCCTAAGAGTAGCCCTCTTATACAGTCTACTAATAGCCCCCCAGACTCTATGATAGTTGGCCAGGCAAAGAAAGGAGAATGGGAAAAGAAGAGATGGAACACTTTCAGCAACCCGAGAATAGCCGGAGACACGTGACTTGCGGACCACTCCGGAAGGCGCAGCACTTTACTTGTTCTTTCTCCGCTCGCTTTTATAACTTTTGTCGAGCTTTCGCAGTAGGAGCAGCAGCAACACAACATGTCCAACAGCATCAAGATCTTTGCCGGAAACTCGCACATTGAGTTTGCACAGTTTGTCGCGAGGTACTTACTCACTCACTCCTACTTACTCTCAAGCACACACTAACCTAAGGTCCCCAGACGACTCGGGCTCCAGCTCGCGAAATGTGTGGTCCTCAAATACTCCAACCAGGAAACTTCCGTGACAATAGGCGAGAGTGTCCGCGATGAAGACGTCTTCATCATCCAGTCCGGCTGCGGCGAAATCAACGACCATCTCATGGAACTCCTCATCATGATTAACGCCTGCAAAACTGCTTCCGCCCGCCGCATCACCGCTGTCATCCCCTGCTTCCCCTATGCCCGCCAGGACAAAAAGGACAAGTCCCGCGCTCCCATCACTGCCAAACTCGTCGCAAACATGCTCACGGTTGCCGGCGCCAACCATGTCATTACCATGGACCTCCACGCCTCCCAAATCCAAGGCTTCTTCAACATTCCCGTCGACAACTTGTATGCCGAACCCTCTACCCTTAAATACATCAGAGACCAAATCGCAGACTACAAAAACGCAGTCATTGTCTCGCCTGACGCCGGCGGCGCCAAACGCGCCACCTCCATCGCCGACAAACTCGACCTCGAATTCGCCCTCATCCACAAGGAACGCAAAAAAGCTAATGAAGTCTCCCGCATGGTCCTTGTCGGAGACGTCAAAGGCCGCGACTGTATCCTCGTCGACGACATGGCCGATACCTGTGGCACCCTCGCCAAAGCCGCTCAAGTCCTCCAGGAAAACGGTGCCCGTAAAGTCTTTGCCCTCGTCACCCATGCCGTCCTCTCCGGGAAAGCCATATCCGTCATCAACGCCTCTGTCCTCGAAAAAGTCGTCGTCACCAACTCGATTCCCCACCAGGACAAGAAACTCTTGTGTCCTCGCCTCGACACCATCGACGTCAGCTCTACTTTTGCCGAAGCCATCCGTCGTACCCACAACGGAGAGTCCATTTCCTACCTGTTTAACTATGTCCCCAGTTAGGAACTACCGCAGACATTTTGGATGGGCGCGGATCTGCGAGCCCGATGGGCGAGGACCGACGGACCGACGAGCCCAAAGGGCGAGGAGTGATTTTCCAAAAGCAAAAATCGAGTGCGAGTCCATTAGAGCTACCCTGTTTCATTATGTGCCCTTCTTTATATTTATTTTCATTTCGTAAAATGTATATACACCCATCATCACGACACAACAACCACCCACACACACACAACAATGCACTACTATTTACTTTCTCTTGTGCTCGACACAAATCAAATGTCAACCCCAAGAGGTCTAACGCCCACGAAAAGCATCTTTGATGATATCAAAGGTACTTGTATTGTAGGTTTTGATATCTTCCAACATGGCTCTGCGTAGCTTTTCCATGTACCGGATATTATTCGCCTTCATCTCTTCTGTGACCCGTTCATACTCGAGAATCTCCTCGATGGTTGCTCGCTCATCGGGAGTGAGGCTTTGTAGATATTCGGCGTGTTTTGCTGCAGCTTTGGACTTGACTTGGGCACGTTGGGACTCAATTTCGGCACGTTTGGACTCGATTTCGGCACGTTTGAGAGTTAATTCGGCCTGTTTGACCTGTAATTCGGCACGTTTGGACGCAATTTCGGCACGTTGGGACTCAACTTCTGCACTTTTGGACTCGGCTTCGACACGTCTTATGGCACTATCCGGCATGACCTGATCGGGTGTTGCTGTCGTGCATGTAGGAAAGGTGCTCCTGGTGAGATACTCTGCCGGTAGTCGTGCGTATGGAGAGATGCTCTGCTCTGATTCCGGTAGACTCTTTTCTCGATAATCCGCTCGAGCTTGGTCGTGGTTTGGGTGATGTGTAAGGGCAAGTTTGGGGGGGGGGGGGGGGGGGGAGAGTGAGAATGAGAAAGGCGAAATGTTCCTCAAGAAACAAAATGAAAAGAGACTCTTGGATTTCCGATTTCGGAGTCTTGTCCTTGCTTACTCCGCACAGCCACCTGAAATATCGAATGCCTCTGAATCAGGCCCTTTATCCACCCTCATCCAGTGAATTTCCTTCCCATTTACGCACGGACCTAGACCATACCTTTCAAACTAAAAATGACTTCCCGCGCCGACCGAGCCATCTCCCGCACCGAATCCAAACTTGAAGCTCATCAAAAGAAAAATGACTTCCCGCGCAGACCGAGCCATCTCCCGCACCGAATCGAAACTTGAAGCTCATCAAAAGAAAAATGACTTCCCGCGCCGACCGAGCCGTCTCCCGCACAGAATCGAAACTTGAAGGTCACGTAACTGATCTGAAAGCCCAGAACGAGGTGGGTCAACCGCCTTATGGAAGTCACGTCTGCATCACTAATGATATCATTTCCTTTCACGGCAGGCCCTACACAATCTGGTAATGGAATTGGAGGCCAAGAACCAGAGCCTGTTCTCTCGATGCGAGGTAAGCTCTCAGACCGTCATGTTTTATTATGCAGCGTCACGTAACGTGTTCGGATAGTTCTTGGAGCAAGAGAACCGTCAACTACGCATGCAACTCTCGCAACCATCTCCGCCGTCTCCGCCGTCCCCCTCCGCCCACAAGATGGTTCGGCTACTGACGACTCTGGAGCCACAAAGAATGCAAGAACTATGCCAGCAGGCTCTCATCCCGAGCACAGTTGTCACAGATCTGGCCCCCGACCACCAACCCAACAACGATGCGGTATACTCATTCACCCGCCTCGAGGGCCATACCCTAAGTCCTCCTGTTTAGCGTGACAGATGTTTTTGTTTTTGAGTTTTTTTGGTTTGCAAAAACTCATACTTTATTTGTATAACACCCCCAATTGCCCAATCCATCGGTTCTCTTTCATTCCCTTTTTTTACGGACGTTTTGGAATCATTTGACTTTCATTCACAACTAACGAAACCCCTGGTTCAGCATATCCTTCGTCGTCCAAAAATAGCTACCGAGAGTCTAAACCCCCCTATTCTCCTTGCAGTCATCCATCTAAAAATAGAAAACCTCATCCTTTACCGCCTCCTCCTCACATCACATATAACCTCGCCCAATGCACCCTCTCCCCCCTCCGACAACATAGACTTTTTATTTACATTTCTGAACCAATTTATTCAAAAATCTATCTACCCCTTTTCTTACTCAGCTTTTTGGATATCGGAGGACTTTCACTGAGCGACACGAACGGCATAGAAGAGTCTGTATATATATAGACGGTCCGGTGGTATATATTTTATCATAGAAGGTGAGTTTTTCCGTACCAAAGATGCGCGTAGGCCATTCCAACTCATTTCTTGTCATGTTCTTAGAAATTTATAAATGGTTCGACCTGGGCGGTCCGCAGCAGTTCCTGTCATCTCACAATCAACGGAATACGGTCCTCGCGTCCTCCTCGTTTCCGGGCAACATGTTCAGGCCGATAGTAAAACGTATGTCGACAATTTCTGGAAAGGCGAGGATTCACACCCGCATTTGTTGAAATCGGTCGGAGAGGCTTATGGGCGTGTTGTGCTTGGACAGGATTCCGGAGTGATTACCAGGTAAGGAATATCTTTCTTGAGGTTGGTTGGAAATTCATTGAGCTGTAATACTCACTTCAAACTTTTTGTAGTGGGTTGGAAGGATCAATTGGAACAGTGTCATCACACCTCTACGCCCTCTCCAAACGAACTCGTCAGGCACCCAAAAAGACACGAGCCCAAAAGGCCATCTTGAACGTTGGAACAGTTCTCGAGGCATTTATCCCCCACGACCCCGTCTATGCCGAATACCAGTTTGGCGCTGATGGCCTAGTCGGCCTCAAAGTCATTTCGTACCGGGCCGGAAATGAATTGAGCGTCGTGGATCTTGTGCGGAATGGGTTGACTTCTGACGAGTGTACCGAATTTGGAGTCAAGAGTCAACAGGGAACAGGGACCGAGACATTACGAGGTGCCATGAAGGCTGTAGGCATTGGCCGACGTCTCCAGAAAAAAGTGTTTGGAGTCTTGGTCGGAATTGACGCGTTACGACACATTGAATTTATGGAATCGGGAAAACAAGCGTGCGCGATCCGAAATTTGGACCAGTTGGATACAGCCGCTTCACTCCTCGGATTCGACTCAAGGACTTTATTTGGCGCACTCACGACTCAAACTACCCGGATCGGACGGGACGTTGCCTCTCTCCTCCTCGACAAATCAGGCGCCGAGCGTAACAAGACTCAACTGGTCGAATCCATCTATGCCAAACTCGTATCCTGGCTTTTGGCCCACTTGAACAAGACATTATGCCGCGCCGAAACCGAATGGACGAATTACCTGGGTGTACTAGCTACCCCGTCATTTACATCAACCGCGACCTTGGGAGGTCTAGTTCAGAATTTTGGGGTAGAAGTGTTGGCGCAGTGGGTTCGGGAACGGAATGCTGGGACTACTTCATCTGGAGTTGACGAGCTCATCAAGGGAGTTTTGAACGTCGTGGAACGGGGATCTCTGGATTCTCAATTGACTCAACAGATTTATGCTTTGTTTGCCTCATCACCCGCATTCATCACGACCGCCAACGGGTTCGGAATCCGTCATTCGAACGGGCTCGAAATCACCTACGACATCAACGGGATGACATTCTCCAACCTCTTAACCGACTTCACCCTGGCCTCTCAATCCACCAACGCCTTTTTCTGCACATTACTGTCTACACCCACCACCCAGACCGTTACTGAAGGATTCTGCACACCTTTTGTTGAATTGATGGGAATGATGAGCGAATTACCAGCCTGGATCGTACTTTATGCACCCACAACTGAAGCCGCAAACCGGATCGTGGATGCGTACGCGTTGAAGAGTATTGTCCCGACTCGGTATACTGTTTCGGTCCCCTGCACTGCATTCGTTGAGCGGTATGCTACTGTCTTGGACCTGGCCGATGGAGATATTCTCAAGGCTGTGACTGCCAAGGGGTGGACTGATCAAGTCAACGTATCATCGGAAACCGTGGAAATGACAGAGCTGGTCTGGCGCCGCTTAGAGTTGCCCCTCACCCGGACGGAGATGACCATTTCGACATTGGACCGATCCATGTTGGGCGATGACGACTGTACGAGTTGTTATGACTCTGAAGTTGAAGAGAGTTTTGCTGTGCCAGCCGTCAAGATGTCCCAGGAGACGTTGAAAATGGATGTTGAGTTGGGGTACCCAGTCATCACCACGGTCAAAGACGAAAAGCCCAAGACAACGGATGTAGTGGACGCACCACCCAAGAAAAGGCAACCGGAACCCGTCGCCGATGGTTGGCTTGTGTCTGGACAAGTACATTCTGCGTCCCACCCGCCTTTCTCGCTCTCTGTGGCCGCATGAAACAAACCGACCGTCAAATCGCTTGGCGCGAGAAGGTCGCCCTCTGTCTCATCATTCTCGCCATGAACGCCGTCATCCTCTTTTTCATTGTCGGACTCGGGTTCGTCCTTTGCCCCAAAACGACCGACTTGTCTTCGGGAGAGATTTCGAATCGCCATAATCTGGATGGAAAAGCGACGGTGCACATGTACGGATCTTACTACGTCGTTCCCGAGATTTGGACCCAGCATTACGAGAATGGGTGGCAGTCGTCTCAGGCCGGGTTCTGGAAAGCGACTACCCTCGGCCAGGACGTCAGTCAATTGTTCCCAAAAGTCACTGGAGCCGATAACCATTTTGCCGAATTGTGCCCCGGATTTGCGCAGCCGGCTACATGGGCCCAATTTCCCGCCGACGTTGTCAGTTCGCTGTTCAGCAATGGAGCCTGGTTCCCACACAAGTATGCGACGCTGGTCGGTAAAGCTGCCACCATGAAGAAGGGGGCGGTTGTTTGGGACAAGGCGAGCATGCAGGAAAAAGCGAAAGCGCTCAACTCGAAATTCATTGTTGCGTATGATCGCGTCTACGATGTCTCATCCCTCTACCTTGGCAATTACTACGATACCATCAAGATCACGGGCGGTGGAGTCAATTTCCTTGGCCCTTACGTCTCCCAAGTCATGGACAAATTCACGACCGACAAGAATCTCGGCACGGATGCTACGGCCGCTTTCGAACTCTTGCGCCGGAACGATACTCAGGCCTGGACGGATACACTTACCTGCATGCAAGGCCTCTTTTACGTCGGCAATGTCGATCACCGCAATGATATCCAGTGCCAAATTCCCAATTATATCATGGTTGCCGCATCTTGCATTGTTGTCAGCGTGATTGGATTCAAGTTTTTGGCGGCGCTGCAGTTTGGTGGGAAGCGACAACCGGAGGATCATGACAAGTTTGTTATTTGCCAAGTGCCTTGTTATACCGAAGGCGAAGGATCCCTACTCCGCACCCTCCAATCCCTCGCGAAATTGACTTATGACGATAAACACAAGTTGTTATTCGTGATTTGTGACGGGATGATTATCGGAAGTGGAAATGATCGGCCAACTCCCCGCATCGTACTCGACATTCTCGGTGTAGACGCCTCCGTCGATCCTGAAGCACTCCCTTTTGAATCCCTCGGTGACGGCAACAAACAACTCAACATGGGAAAAGTCTATTCCGGTCTCTACGAAATCGAAGGCCACATCGTCCCTTACATTGTCGTCGTCAAAGTCGGTAAACCCTCCGAACGCCAACGTCCCGGTAACCGCGGCAAACGTGATTCTCAATTGATTCTCATGCGATTCTTGTCCCGCGTTCATTTCAACCAGTCCATGAACCCCCTCGAATTGGAACTTTATCACCAAATGAAGAATGTGATTGGAGTTGACCCGTCGTTTTACGAGTATGCCTTCATGGTTGATGCTGATACCGAAGTTTTCCCCGACTCGCTCAACCGTCTCGTCTCCAACATGGCCCGTGACTCCAAGATTGCCGGTATTTGTGGTGAAACCCAGATTTCGAACGAGAAGGATTCATGGGTGTCCATGATTCAAGTCTACGAATACTTTATTTCCCACCACATGGCCAAGGCCTTCGAGTCCCTCTTTGGATCTGTTACTTGTTTGCCTGGTTGTTTCTGCATGTACCGAATTCGAAGCCCCGTCAAGAATGTGCCGCTTCTGGTTGCCCCTGGTGTCGTCAAAGATTATTCCGAAAACACGGTCGATACGCTCCACTTGAAGAATTTGTTACATCTCGGTGAGGATCGATACTTGACGACTCTCATGCTCAAACATTTCCCAAACATGAAGACGACATTCACGCCCCATGCCAAGTGCAAGACCAACGCTCCCGACAAATGGGCCGTTCTCTTATCTCAACGTCGCCGCTGGATCAACTCGACTGTCCACAACCTCCTCGAACTCCTCTGGCTCCCCGAAATGTGCGGATTCTGCTTCTTCTCCATGCGCTTTGTCGTCTTCATTGACCTATTCGCCACATTCGTCCAACCCGCCGCCCTCGTCTACATCATCTACCTAGTCTGGTCCATCACCTCGGGCTACGAAACCCAATTCCCGTTGATTTCCATTATCCTCATTGCGGCCATCTACGGTTTCCAAATGGTCATCTTTTTGATGAAACGCGAATGGCAGCATATTGGGTGGATGCTTATTTATATGCTTGCCATGCCCATCTTTGGCGTTTATATCCCGCTTTACTCGTTCTGGCACTTCGACGATTTCTCGTGGGGAAATACGCGTCGGGTCGTGGAAGGTGATGGACAGGTTGTCGAAAAAGTTGTGCAGGAGGAACCCTTTGATCCTTCGTCGATTGTGTTGGCGAAATGGTCGGATTTTGAAACGGATCGGATGGAGAAATCGGAGTTGTCTAGTCCCCGCTCGGCCAGTGACAGTGGACGCCCCAAGACGCTTCAAGTTGCAGCTGCTGCGTACCCAGCCTCCGTGTACGGTGGAAGTGTCTATGGCGGTGGTGGATCTCAATACGGCGGTCCCTATCAACAATATCCCTCCCTCTCCCGCTCCGTTTCTCCCTATCCCCAACAACACCCCTCTCTCCCCCGCCCCGTTTCTCCCTATCCACAACACCACTCGCTCTCCCGGTCCGAATACGCCAATATGCCATACCCCGTTGCAGCACCCTTTCCACCCGACCACCGCATGTCCTACGGTCTTCACTACCCATCATCACCCAACGACATTCCATCCCCTTACAACCTCTCCCCACCCACCCGCCGCCCCTCAATCACATCGTCAGTAGGCGGCGATCCCCGCTCTCTCCCTTCCGACGACGAGATCTTGACCCAAGTCCGCCACATCCTCGCCTCGGCCAACCTGATGAGCATCACCAAGAAATCGGTCCGTGATGAGTTGAGCCACACGTTTGGCGTCGATATTTCGGCCAAGAAGGAATGGGTTCATCGGTGTATTGATGGCGTCCTGAAAGGAGAATTGTAGGACACTTCGAAAACCTTTATTGCTTGATGCGTACGGCGTACTATTATTGTTTTGTTTTTTTTGGAGACTTATTTGTTTTTTCTGTTACTCTTATATACTCATGATATAGCTTGTTATTTTAGTTATAGTCTTTTGTCTTTCATTCTTATCTTCATCTGTTGATTATTGTAGTTTGCAAAATCATATTGCTGTTAGTGGACAATCATTTCTTGTTTTGTTTGACTTTGTAGTTTGCAAATCATATGATATTGATGTCGTGAAGTATTTGCAGGATGCCTTCTGTTCGTCAGTGAACCGACTTGCTTTGTTTGAATTTGTTTCAGGCGAGGCTGGTACTGTATCTGATCTCACTTCCCGACTTGTACGGATGATGCGGCTAAAGGACATCGAAACGGTTGCGGATCAAGAGTAAATCAAAATATGCTATTGAAATAAATAAAAGGAGACTCTATGTACAAAAAGAGCTACTGTAGCAACTAGAATAGAAAAACATTTAACAAAATTAGTGAACATAAATCTATGGATGAAGGACGTTTGCGCTTGCTTGCGCATTGTGGTGCCGAAACACACACTGGATAAATAACTACATTGCTCCCTTCAAAATCTCCCGACGGATGACATCCGATCTTTAAAACCAGTTGTTGGCCGAGCTGTTGGAGCTGTTGGCTGCCGCAGAATGACCGTTGTAGACCGTGGGACCACCTCCACTACGGAAGCCGTCACTGCCGCTCTCTTTCCGGAAGTCGACATTGCCGCCGAACCGGTTTCCTCCTCGACCCCCACCACGACCGCCCCGACGTCCACCTCCAAATCCGCCACCGAAGCGCTCACATTCGACTTTGGCCGCTTCCAACCACTCTGGGATATCTTGCTTGGCCTCGACCAGAATCTCCATGAGCTCCTTGCACACACCCTTATCGCGGGAAACGTTGAAGAATGCAGTGGCCTTTCCGGTGTTACCGGCACGACCGGTACGACCAATGCGATGGACGTAATCGTCAATGTCGGAAGGCAAGTCAAAGTTGATTACATGGCCAACATTGGGGATATCCAGGCCTCGAGCGGCGACGGCGGTAGCGACCAAGACAGGGGTGCGGCCCGTACGGAACGACAAGAGGGCTTGCTCTCGCTCACGCTGGGTTCGGTCGCCATGAATCGATGTCGCGGGGAAACTGTTGCTCTGCAAAAAGTTGCACAGCATATCAGCAGAACGCTTGGTTTCCACAAATACAAGCGTCAAGGTGGACTTTTCGCTGGTGGTAGCCTTCTCGGCATCAGCGTAGAGCAGGTCCAACAGGACAGAGTGCTTATCGCTATCCTCAACGTATTCGACACGTTGTGTAATGTTTTCGGATGTGGATCCGACACGGCCCACGGTAAGGTAAATGTAGTCATTCAGGAAATCGCGAGCCAACATCTGGATGTTGCGGGGGAAGGTCGCCGAGAACATGAGCGTTTGACGTGACGAGGCGTTGGGCATATCTTCCTTCTCGACAATACGTCGAATTTGGGGTTCAAACCCCATGTCCAGCATACGGTCTGCTTCATCCAAAACCAGGTACCGAACTTGGGCAAGGGAGACCTTGCCACGCTCGATCAAGTCTACCAATCGACCGGGAGTAGCGACGAGCAGCTCACAGCCACGTTCGAGATCACGGAGTTGCTCAACCATGGGTGTTCCGCCGTAGCAAACACACGGGCGTACCCATGAACGATAGGCGAATTTACGGGCTTCGTCGTAAATCTGAATGGCCAATTCACGAGTAGGCGCCAAAATCAGGGTCGAGGGTGAGATCAATGGGCGACGACCGTAACCGAATGATTCTTGAGCGGCCGATTTGGGTGACCCGTCCTTGAAGTTTTGACTCAAAATGGGTAAGAGAAAAGCGGCCGTCTTTCCTGAACCAGTCTGAGCACAGGCCATCAAATCGCGTCCGTTGGTGACAATGGCAACAGAGTATTTCTGAACAGGAGTGGGGTGGTTGTAACCAGCAAGTTTGACATTTGACTTTGCCAACTCGTCCAAGGCAGAGTCAACAAAGTTGGCGATGGGTGCGGGGGCGTCGTGACCGGAAGCATCCACTGGGATGTCATCATATTTTTCGAAATTGATACCACTGTTATGCTGGCTACTGTACAATTGCTGTTCCATACGAGAATCCCGGGCCTTTACGTCTGGGCGATGGAAAAAACTCGTCGCTGGGGTCCTTTTTGTATGCGGCAGTCTCTCGCTCCTGTCTTGCGCTGCCGCCGTAGCCGCCACCACTACCACCACCACCGTAACCACCGCTAGATCCTCGAGAAGACCAGCCAGAGGAGCCAGAGTCTGTGTTGCGGGGAGTGTGTGCCTGCCCGCGGTCGCCACGAGAAACGCCCCATCCGCCGGTTGTTGCAGTCGCTGTTGGCGTCGACAAGGCAGCGGGAGTGGAAGGCTTGTTACGCAGGTGAGGGGGGACGTCTGGAGCAGGAAAACGATTAGCAAATGCATTCAACCAGTGCCATCCGGCACAGGTATATCGTTAAAACTTACAACGAGTACGGACGGGTTCCGCGGTAGGTGCTTGGTCGCTGACGGTCAATCCGCTCAGACCTTTTTCGACGGCCTTGACGTCGGCATCTTGATTGTTGTTCACGCTGAGCATAATGCAGGTTTTTTTAGAAGCAGTAGGTGTTGTGTTTGCGTAAAAGTTTACTTGAATGCCCAAAAGATACTCGGGTTGGCGGCTGCCCAAACCAAAGCGGGGCTCAAAATCTGAGACTGTGCCACTCAAAAGATGCGCATCAAGACCTCAGAGTTTCCTCATCTTCCCAATCCTGATCTTAATGCTGCAAGACCAGTGAAACTCCTACAACTTAGCCTTCCACCGACAATCGGAGGGTGCTTGGTCAAAGTGGTCGGTCGCCTGGCCGTTCGCAGTTTAGCCCGATCTACAACCTTGCGGACAACAGCACTTGCTAAAATTGGACTTCCCCGCACAGAATTGACGCACGGACGTCAGTTTTGGATCAGATGCAGCCGTCAATGGAAGCAATTGCAGTATATAGGCTGCCTACGATCAGCCCATTCCGGATGGTTGTTCACGAGCTCGAAGAAAGTTGGAACGTCGATGGGTTGGCTGTCACAGAGGTGTACTACAGTACAGTACTACCTACGGCATGAGAGAGCTCCATGGCTCACTTAATATAGACGCTGTGCTTGGTCTCATGGTCTCATGAGCTTGAAAGCAAAGTTCTGTCCCAGGTCAGCTTCGTCTCCTTTTCTCTATGTCAAGTGTAAACATTGAAATCGTTTTGTTGCAGATCCATACTGTCTGGGCGGGCGTTTGACCCCATTAATGCCAGCACTTGGCAACGACTGGAATGAGAAAGCGGGCCGTCTTCCATCTGTTTCTCCAGACCCAAACACAACAGATTCAGAATAGTCTGAGGAACGTGCGGTGCTCCCACTTGTTCGTACAGGTTGGATCCTTCAATACATTCTGGTCCCACCGCGACGGGACTACGAGTACCCACCCGATCCCGAGTATATCCAGTACGTTTCATTCCCGCCTGACCAATTCGGGAACGCCTGCACCGGCTATGAGGCGTTGGATCTTGTCCGGAACCGAAGAATCAAGGACGAGATGGTCGAAACCATTGACGACTTTTTTCAGTATACCCTCGCTGGTCAGCTCGTCTGTTTTCTCTATGTGCAAAGTGTGAACACTCAAATCTTTCTGATGCAGAACTAACCGCGTTGGATCCCGAGCATCCGTTCAACCCTATGGATTCCAGCTCGTGGATAAATCACCGAGTGCGAAAAAGGGCGGTCTTTCATCTCTTTATTCAAATTGGGTCTGCCGTAAAAAATTTCTGGAATCACCGAGATTTCCAATTGACCGAAGAATGTCTGAATTCTGGGTAATAAGGATGGAAGTCTTTGACAAGACTCTACCGAGACATCCGTGACATCATGTGTCGCAACGCCATTCCAGCTTTTAACACTCCGAACAAGATACTGATGCTGATACTGATGTAGTCTCGTTTATATTCTAAGTTTCTAATAAGTTAGTTTTTCATCTCTCCAGTATCTCGTCTCAAATGACATATATAGTGGACACACGGCGTCAAGCCGTGGGATCTGCTCCAAGCTTGGGTACTCGAGTATGATGAAGGTGCTTGATCTGACAATACTGACGACGTCTACGGGCGCACCTCATCTCCGGTGAGAGATTGGTCATTGCTGCATGCAGCCAGGGTAAGGGAGACATCTGGTTTTTGTGTACGGGAGGCTGATCCAAACTTCCAAAGGACATAGATGGATTCCGAGCAAAGAGATCCCGGATACAACGCCGGCCCGTCCAGATATCACACAGCGTGTGTGTCGAGGTCAAGTCACTCCACCCATGACACCCAGCAACTTTTGTTAAGTGCCTTTCGTGTTTCTCGTAATGTCCGACGCGGATGGTACCAACCGTACCGCCGTCGAAATCCCATCTCTATAAACTCTAGTGGCTAAAATCCCAACCCGCACTTTTGAGTTTCAATACTTGTAGTAGTTGCAGATAGAGTTGCATACCAACACCTATAGCCAAGCTAAACATGTTTATTTCCAGCTTAGTCTCATGAATGTTTGCGTAATCTCCTATGTAAACCCGTCCCTGGGTTTCGGCTCTCTCATTTCTGTTTCATTGCCGATATATATATAGCCGGTATCATCATAAGTCGCCTGGCGGGTTCCGGGCAAGTTTAGCAATGAGTTTTTCACCTCATTCATGTGCCCGTATACGCGAAATATCTGCAAAGTTTATTCATGAGGGTGAAGGACAATACCGTGGGAATATTCGTTGGTATGATGGGTTCTGGATTGTGGAGCAAAGCCATTACCATACCTCCACCGTTCTACCATTTTCAACGCTGTATCCATCTGGTGTCCTAGAACTCTACCCGTATGTTGGTTGTACTTTCGAATACAAATAACGGTTTTCAAGGAATCATGGAGCCTCCCGACCAATGTGGAGCATCCACTTTCAATACTGATTGGAAGACCCGATAAAGAGGCATTGAGAACAGCTGATCTCTGCATTTCAAAACCTTGTGAATTAGAAAACTAATTCTTCCAGTTGGCCGCGCGAGAAACTCGCACAGAAACCATTCAGTACGAGAAGACCTGAAGTACGCATTGATACACAGTATATTAAACGCATAAACACATTAATAGCACAACTTTTCATATCCATACATCACCTCTGGACCTAACTCAATCACAGTTTGTGGTATACCGATATCCGCTTCGATGCACATACCGATAGAATGAAATCTTTCATGGCCTTCCTCCAATAGTTGAAATTTTCCGCCGTCCGCGTTGTGTACAATGAATAACATTATATCCCCCGGTTGGTGGCGCCATAATATATGACTTCTTTACGGATATATTCCTTCACTGCGAACAAGCTTTTAGCAATACAGAAGAGGGTAAAAAGCAATACCGGGCCTGAATCCGAAATACAAACCATGGTCAACGGCATTGTCGGCAAGTCTTGGGTACGGGGGACTGATGGGCCTTCCTATACGGTAGCTTGACGCGGATGCCATTGTTGCGGCGAAGGTGCAAACAAGTGGGATGCGACAAAGGCCGCCGTATAATGTGAAAGTCAAGTTGTCGAATCTGACACGCCCTGTAACTTCTGTTCAGTGTCTCCAGTGTCTCTCGTATCTCTTACAGCCAGTCTGTGGGGAAGATTGATCCGGATGTCATCTGGGAACCGTCTGAAATTCTGTTGAACGCGGTTCTGCCGGTTCTGACCTCAGCCGCTTGATTCTTCCCCACTCCTGATTTGAATGTTGAACACTACAAGATGCAAGGGCCGCAGCAAGGCCAATGAAACTCCTGGACCTGCCCGATGCTCAGCAAAACATCACTTTCCGGCGACGATCGGAGGTCATTTGGGCCTTTCGCACTTTGGCCCTGATCAACCTCGCGAACCTCGGCACCTGTCAAAAGTGGATTTCCTCCCATCGCATCAACAGATCCACCAGGTAGAGGCAATGGATTGCGACGTATCAGCCGCTTACGACCAGTCTTTTCCAGTCGTTTGTTTGGAAAGTTGAAGAGGTGCATGGATATACCAGCTACAGCAAGACTATTCGGCGACTTACCTTTGCACTTGCCCCGCGACAGGACTTGGAGCAGTAGAGTATCCGAGGTACACTTCGACCAAATCCTGGACGGGCCAGTTGGTCTGCTTCCCTATGCCGAGTGAATCCACCACGACACTTATTGTCTGAGCCCGCCGGAAGGATCGCCGTACCTGCTACTGAAGCGATTTGAGCAAACGAGTAGTTTGTCACTTGTTTATCCAGATCGAATCTTCCATCAAATGTTTCTGGTTTTACCGTGATTTTGAAAAGGAACGCAAGATGATGAAGAAATCCGTTACTTGGATAGTGTGGAATGAACCTTTGGCCTCGAGAGAAACAGAAGATGCGATCCCAGGTCAGCTTGTCTCCTTTTCTTTATGCAAAGTGTAAATGCACAAATCTTTTTGTTACAGAAATGAACGCATTTCCCGAGCCTAACTTCCACTCGGGGGGAGCCAGTACGTGGACTACCAACGACCTCAGAGAACATGCCGTGTACAACCTTTTCATTGAGATCGGTCCATTGTGAAAAGTTTATGGGTCTACCGGGATTTCGATTGCTTGGAATAGAAGAGGCAGGAGAGAGCAAGCAACATGTTGTGGGGAATGTTTATCCAACATACGCGATATCCTCTGCCACGACGGCATTTAAGCATTCCGAACACCCACCACAGTTTACAAGATTTGTATCGTGCGATTGCCGCTGGACGTGCGATCACAAAATACATCCAACAGCTTCACCTGTTGAAGAAAGAGATGGTGCCAAGGCGGAAATCATCCGCACGATCGATAATTTCTACAATCATACTATCCCAGGTTAGCTTGTCTGCTTTCCTCCCTGTCAAGTTTAAACACTCAAATCTTTTTGCTGCAGACTTGAATTTATTGTCCGGGCCGGAGTTGGCGGACTTTGATTTTGCCAATGCGAGTACTGGGCGAACCAACGACGTTAGGAAGCGGGCAGTCTACCAATTCTTCATCCAAATTGGGTCAATGGTCAAAACTCTTTGGGATGATTGGGACTTTCACCCACAGACTCCCAAAAACACTTGGAGGATGGAGTGGTCCATTTGAACCAGACCTTTCCGGCACATTAGGGACATCCTATGTCACGACCCGGTGACCTCGTTGGATAACCCTGGCGCCACTGACGACATTGACCTTGAGGATTGACCTCTCGACGAAGCCATCACGGCGTTCTCGGGACACTGGTCAGAAATGAAGAAAAGGTTACATAAAGTTAAAGTCCCGCCCCCGATCCTGCGACCTTCCTCCGGACCTTCCTCTTGAAAATACCATTTAAAGGACGGGCGGGGTATATTCGATTCATTCTTTGCGCCTCCTGCTTGTTCCGTTCCACTCTCCTTCTCACCCTATAACCCCAGGATTATGAACATGTCACGGTTTTTTTTGTCCGGGGGTCAAATTGAGTCCGGGCAAATTTTGGTTTTATAATTGAGAACGTCAAAATCGGACTTTTATATTTGACATGACTGTGAAACTTTGTCCGCGATGTTCCCATGCGGACTAAAAAAAATACATAAATATACTAAATTCTTTAATCTATCACTGTGGTTGTCCCAAATTGCATGTTCCAGAGGGATGTGAATGAGCTGGGGTGCTCCTAAGAGCGCTGAGATATTTCTGTTCCTCTTGATACTCAGCATCCAACACTTCAATGTTTTCCTCGCCGAACTTGCAGGGATTTGTAACAAACAGTGCCCGGATAAGGTCGCAAAAAGTTCTGATCTCTTTTACTTACTGTAAGAGAATTTACTGCCTTGTATGTGTCTGAAACCCTCTCAAAGTTTTCTACATAGTATCTGAGCCACCGCCCTGCATGAACTTTCGGGTGAGTAATCGCATAACGTTCTCAATGTTCCTGGGAATATTAACTATGCTTTTGTGAAAGGTTCTATGCACCTGTAACCCTCTCAAAATTTCTACATACTATCGGAGCCACCACCCTGCATAAACTTTCCCTCTCCCACAATTTGGCCTGGGAGAGTAATTGCATAATGTTCTCAATGTTCCCGGGAATATTAACTACGCTTTTGGTAGAGGTTCCCACCGTCATTATACTAAAAGCAGACACTCCGCTTGCGGCCATGCAGGCATCCTCCTCCATCCCAACTCAGCCAGTGCCTTCCAAAAAACTTCTGGACAAGGTTTCCCATTTTATTCCATAGTTTTGCAACAATAGTAAGTTGGAAGTGATGACTGAAGAAAAGCGTGGGAAAAAGGACAAGTGCAAGATAGGGCAGGAAATGGCCAGAAACAACAACCATTTGGCCGAATTACTATCAATTGTCCCACTTGCCAGGAACGGCTCTTTTCATATTGGCCAAGGAGAAGAAGTTATGGTCAAGGTTTCTAACGGTGCCAACAAAATGTTTTAAATTGGGCAATCTGCACAGAAAAGCGCTGGTAACCTACGGTTTGTATGTTGAAGTGGTGTTCAATATTCCCGGGAACATTCATCACTTTGTACCGGTACTGTATTCTTCAGTCAACGTTATATGTACGCGTCGTTTTATCAATATCATTCTTTATATGCCTGGGATAAACATCGAATCGAATATGTCCGCACTGAAAAACGGGACGAAAATTCCCAGGAACATGAAACATAAAAGTCCGACTTTGACATTCTCAATTTTAAAACCAAAATTTGCCCGGACTCA